>JAXIVD010000685.1:0-5000 GCA_036785275.1 Cancer borealis | reverse complement strand
GAAAAACGAAGGATGAGAGGAGATTTAATTGAAATGTTCAAGATAATTAAAGGATTTGATAATATCAATGCAGAAGATTACATTACTTTTGATCGATCAAATATAACAAAGAAGACGTCATACTTTTAAGATTACTGGTAAAAGATTCACATCAAACGAAGCCAAACATTTCTTTTTCAATCGGATCGTTAACGTTTGGAACTCCCTGCCCGCCAATGTCGTCGACAGTAAAACAATTAATACATTCAAAAATAGACTGGACAAATACTTAGAAGCCAATCCGCAACTAAAACATTATTCGTCAACATAGTAAACTTTGAGCAAGTTCCTTCTAATGTACAGTAATTACAAAATCTCGATTCGGAAGGACGTCGCTAGGGGCCTGACATCGCTCGCCAGGTAGTAGTGTTAGTGACAGTAGTAATAGGCTAGACTAATCTAATTCCACGCATTTATTTATTTATTTTTACTTATATTGCATGGTTGGCCTTCCTCTCCTGCCAGTCGTGGCTGGTGGGAGAATCCCTCACCCTTACTATCCTGTATCCTTCATCCCAGATTAGATAGTGTAGTCTAGTTTATCACAAACAGCCTCGTAAGGGCCAGTAGGCCTGTTGCTGTTTGTTCTTCCTATGTGTTCCTATGTTCCTCCTCCTCCTCCTCCTCCTCCTCCTCCTCCTCCTCCTCCTCCTCCTCCTCCTCCTCCTCCTCTCCTGTACTTCTTTTCCTCCTCTTCTTCCTCCCATTATCTGTCTGTCTGTTTGTCTCGCTGAACTCTGTTACTATGAGAGAGAGAGAGAGAGAGAGAGAGAGAGAGAGAGAGGAGAGAGAGAGAGAGAGAGAGAGAGAGAGAGAGAGAGAGAGAGAGAGAGAGAGAGAGAGAGAGAGAGAGAGAGAGAGAAGAGAGAGAGAGAGAGAGAGAGAGAGAGAGAGAGAGAGAGAGATAATGTAAAGAAAATAAATAAGAATGAAGAAAAAAGAATGAATAGGAACAAAGAAGAAATGTGACTGAAAGAGGAAGTAAAGAAAATGCAAAACTAAGCAACTAAAGAGGAACAGTATACTCTAGGAAACATTTGAAGAGAGAGAGAGAGAGAGAGAGAGAGAGAGAGAGAGAGAGAGAGAGAGAGAGAGAGAGAGAGAGAGAGAGAGAGAGAGAGAGAGAGAGAGAGAGAGAGAGAGCACTTTAAAGATAGCACATTACAAAGTCCTAATTAATATACTATTCCATAATTCTTGACCATATCTCTCTCTCTCTCTCTCTCTCTCTCTCTCTCTCTCTCTCTCTCTCTCTCTCTCTCTCTCTCTCTCTCTCTCCAAATTGCGCTATCTAAGGTCATTATTCTGTTACGTATATTATTATTATTACTACTACTACTACTACTACTACTACTACTACTACTACTACTACTACTACTACTACTACTGATACTAATAATGATAATTTTGTGAATGTTTGCAAAATGAATGAGGAAAGAAAGTTTATTGGTTCTATAATGATTAAGGAAAACATTGGTAAATATACACTTTTTTTACGTCACATGTTAAAATTCTCTCTCTCTCTCTCTCTCTCTCTCTCTCTCTCTCTCTCTCTCTCTCTCTCTCTCTCTCTCTCTCTCTCTCTCTCTCTCTCTCTCTCTCTCTCTCTCTCTCTCTCTCTCTCTCTCTCTCTCTCTCTCTCTTTTTCTTTCTCTGTCTCTCACGTACGCTTATATCAACATCATATCCTTTCATATAATTAAATTACACAAGATTATAGGAAAAGCGTCACACAAAATTCTTAAAACTCCGGAAAACTCTATTTTCTATGAATATACAGTTGGTGGAAGAGTGATAACGGAGAAAACCAAGTGACGACATTGTGAGGGGAATCTACACTAACTTACTACATACCTATACTAACTAAACTGTAACTTGAGGATGGGAAAGGAAGGGCAGAAAAGAGAGAGAGATAGATAGATAGATAGATAGATAGATATATAGATAGATAGATAGAGAGAGAGAGAGAGAGAGAGAGAGAGAGAGAGAGAGAGAGAGAGAGAGAGAGAGAGAGAGAGAGAGAGAGAGAGAGAGAGAGAGAGATGACATATATAGTTTTTATTGGATAGCTTGGAATAAACGGGGAGTTGATAAAAAATAATGAAGGTTAAGGGGAAAAATTTGGTCCTATTGTGGAATCATAGAGGCTGCTGCTGCTGATGATGATGATACGTAATTGTTCTATTTGCATAATTGAGACTAATTGGCTGTATTATTTGCATTGCTTCGTGTGTATGTGTGTTATAGGAGAATATTATTATTTTTTTCTTCTTCTTCTTCTTATTATTAGGTGATTAGAACAGCTGAATTCATTGATATATTTATTTTTAATACATTGGCATCACGAACATGTGTGTATAATTGTGTAGTAGTACGTAGTGATTACATGAAAGGTTCTAGTGATACAGAAAATAAAATATAAGTTAAATGTATCTTATTCTTATATATTAATTTTTTTTCATCTATATATAGTAAGCAAGTACACAACCTTTTATGTATATGTGTTTATGTTCACACACACACACACACACACACACACACACACACACACACACACACACACACACACACACACACACACACACACACACACACACACACACATACAAGGATACTTAATTAATGTCTTTTTTTCATTGTAACACGCACGCACGCACACACTAATAACAACAACAACAATAACAATACAATAATCTGAGCTCAGACAAAAATAATATATGTCGTTGTTACTAATGTTTGTTTATATTAAAAATTGTCAGGTGTGTGTGTGTGTGTGTGTGTGTGTGTGTGTGTGTGTGTGTGTGTGTGTGTGTGTGTGTGTGTGTGTGTGTGTGTGTGTGTGTGTGTGTGTGTGTGTGTGTGTGTGTGTGTGTGTGTGTGTGTGGTGTGTGTGTGTGTGTGTGTGTGTGTTACTATTAATTCATCTATTTACATATATAAACAGTACGTAAGGCCACAATATTTGTACAATATTCTGAAAGAAGAGAGAGAGAGAGAGAGAGGAGAGAGAGAGAGAGAGAGAGAGAGAGAGAGAGAGAGAGAGAGAGAGAGAGAGAGAGAGAGAGAGAGAGGAATACATACATACAACCACCTGAGTCTTATTAGTACAATACTAACAAAAAACAATTAAAAAGAATATGAATGAATAACACAAACAAAGACAGTGATAACAATATATAAATACAATAACAATAAGAGTAACAGCAGCAGCAACAATAACAACAATAACAGTGACATTATCATCACCATCATCATCGTCATCATCAGGAATAATACAAGTAGCAGTAACGGGGACGGCAGCAGTAGCAGTAGAATAATAATGATAGTAGTAATGATAATAATAATGGTCGTGAAAGTGCAATGATGTAGTAGTAGTAGTAGTAATAGTAGTAGTAGTAAGTGGTAATAGTAGTAGCAATAACAACAGTATCACAATATAGCAACACACACACCCACACCACACACCACACACACACACACCCACACCTACACACACACACACATCATACAGGCGTCATCTCTTCAGGCATCCCACACTCCCCACCATCCTCAAGAGCTAGTAAAGCCTTGGGTCCAAATTTATAAACAAAGCTACGTTCGGACACTGGCTCTAACGCTCCTGTTGCATAATGATAACGGAGACCTCTGGCAAAGTTCTCATACGTAAGGTTATCACTAGCATGCTTCCCTGTTCTCCTCCCCCACCTTCGTGCTATAACAGCGGGTTGTGCTAAACGGACACTCCCTTAGCTTCGTTTTCCCATCTAATCAGTGAAGGGTTAGTGGAAGGATCGCGCAGAAGCCTCACTAGATACTCCCAGGATTTAGGGCCCCGAAGTCTCCGTTTCTGTTCGTTAAGATCTTCCCCAGAAATGGATCTCCATCTCTCGTAGGTTTGTCTTGCTCTAAACGTGAGGTCCCGGTGTTACGGTGACGATGCAGGATGTGACGGGCGTGGGCGTAGGTGTGGTGGGTGTTGTGGGTGTGGGCGTGGTGGGTGTCTTGGCTTAGGTTAAGAGGGGTGTCTGTGTCTATTAAGTGCATGGTTTTGTAAGGGGGGATTGTGATGTGATGCTGTGATGGTGGTGGGGGTGGTGGAGGGACGGCTGTAAGTGGAGGTGGTAGTCGTGTCCTGTAGGTGGGCTGGGTGGTGACGAGGAGGTGGTGAGTGTTGGTGTTGGTGGTGGTGACTGGGGTGACTGGAGGGAATGGGGGGCGGGTGGTGGTGGTGGTGGTGGTGTTGTCCAACTCAGAATTCTGTTAGGAAAGGAGAATTGAGTTGCTATTATTATTATTATTATTATTATTATTATTATTATTATTATTATTATTATTGTTATTATCATTATTATCATCATTATTATTATTTTTTTTTTTTGGCAAGACCTATTAATCAAAATAATTCAAAAAACAAATTAAACTAAAAGAATTAAACCACCTACGTGGAACATTTTTAAAAAAGAGAAAGGAAAGAAAAAATGTAAAAAATATCTATTCATATACAAAATTCAAGTAGACAATTTCTAGCAAATAAAAAAAAAGTAAACAACAGGTGTAAACCAACATATGTAAACAGCAGGTGTGAACAGGTAGCCAGACATCCCTGTTCCACATACCTGATGGTGAAGGTGGTGATGACCGAGGTGGGGGTGGTGCTGATGATGATGATGATGATGGTGATGACTGTAGTGATGTAAATTCGAGCTGGAAACAGGACCAGAAGCCGAAATCTTCACAAGGGGCGGAGGGGGTGGAGGGGGTGGTGGTGGGATCCCTGGCATTTCCATCCCTTCCCCTACCTCTTCCCCTACCATCACCCCTTCCCCTTCCCCTTCCCTGTCGCTATAACAGGGTGGGGTATGGCATGGGGGGACAGGGGTATGGGTATGTTACGGGAGTGTACTGGTTTGAGTAACTCTCTTCTAAGTTGCGAGGTGGTGATGGGCGGGGTGGCGGTGACG
>JAXIVD010000684.1:123964-126464 GCA_036785275.1 Cancer borealis | reverse complement strand
CAATCCTATGGCTGTTGAAACACGTTGGTGTTTGGCGTGGCGCCAATCACCTTCGTGTACGGCACGGGTGCTGCCGCTGCTGGTCGAGACGGTACCCTTCTTGACCAGCTGGTGCCCCGGGCTGGTGACTCTGCTGGTGCAGGTGGTGCTGGTCATGTGGTTGTTCCTACGTTCGTGGGACCTCTACATCCTGCACATCAAGTTGTATGTGTGGACATGGAGATACGACCGCTGCACACCTCCATGCTGTCAGTTCAAGATACTGTTCACAATGTGGAGGTTCAGTGGCGGCAACCACCCACTCACTGTGACACTGTGCGACACATGCGTTATTTCAATGGCGGTTCCATTCCACCATTTCTCTTAACGCATGTGTAAGCCACAGGGGATTTTCTACAGCTGGGGTGCAAGCAGAAGCTGCTGCACCAGTGGAGGTTTTGACAGCCTAGTGCTGCTGTGTGTGGTGATGGTGAGGCCATCCTTGGAGGGCCTCTCCGCCTCATACACATAATGTTCTTCGCTCTGACCTGCTTCGCCCACCTCACAATACATTGAGGAGCAGGTCAAGAGCAAAGGGCTGAACTACTAAGTTCCTTCCTCATCCCACCAATCAAATTACCACCGTGCCCCCCGCCTCCCCACCCCCCCACCACAAATTGGTTGGAGGTGGCTTGGGTGTTGGTCGGTACATGTAATCAATGCCAACTTGATCCTTGTTAACTGTTAAGTTTGAAGTGGTAACCTTTGTGTTGGCGGTGATGGTGGTGACCGTCGCCGCGTACAAAAGTCACGTCTATGAGTGACAGCTTCGAAGAGAAGCTTGACGCGGCCTTGGCTCGCACAAGGCAGCTCCAGCAGGAGCTCCCACCTCCGTAAGGAGTAGGAAGAGCGACACCCACCAGGTGAAGCTGGACGCCAAGGAAGGAGTTCGATGCCCCGCCGCATCAACTGGATCCATGAGGCGGAGGTGCTGCAGCTGATCGAAAGCCGCACCACCAATGACCTGCGTGCCCTCATCAAGGGCCTCAAGTGCAGGGGTGACGCCCGCCCTCGACAAGGTCAAGGACCACATTGAGGGCGATAGAATGCAAAAGGGCTTCCTCGACAGCCGCTGATGGCACGCCCAAGGTTGAGCTGCGGTGGTGGAGGCCGAGAACTGGAGGCCATGGGACAGGGCCACCGTGCACACCTGCACGAACCCTGTCTGCCAAGGCCGTATCCTCACTGGAGGAGGCAGACCGTCTCCACGGCCTCCAGGACAAAGCTGACCTGGAGACCCTCGCCAAGCTCTATCTCGCCGCAATGGGATGGGTTATAGCAAGCAGAGGCTCCAACACTGGAGCACGAACTAGTGGAAGCGCCCATAGTGGATGAACCACCTGTGGGAGATGGACCCGTGGATGACCCACCAATGGGTGACCCTACAGGGGAAGATGAGCCGCCTAGAGGATCCCCGAGTGGCTGATCCCCCAGAGGAGGCACATTCAGTAAACGGCTCCCCAGAGGAGGATCCCCCCAGGGGAAGATGAATCGCTGGAGGTCCTCCCAATGGCCAGGACCACCCAGTGAAACCCGATGCTCGCCTTCGAAGGCGTGCCGCCTCCCTTCATCACCTGAAGAGGAGTCGCCACAGGAGGAAGCTGCTCTTGTGGCTGGTGTACCTACACGTCCCACCAAGCATCGTCATCTCCACCCTCAAGGCCTATGGGCGGTTTGGTGTGTTTCGACACCACTGAAGGGCACCGCTGAAAAGCGGCACAGACTCCCGGCGCCCACCAAGGGCGTGACAGGCTCCTCAGGGATCAGGCTGAGCTGGTTTACATCACACCAAAGGATCCTGCCAATACACAGGGTTATACTTATAATAGCGCCTCAGTGGGTGCAGTGGTTAGCACGTCTGACTACCAATCCGCTGGCCCGAGTTCAATCCCGGACAAAGGCAGGCGGCGCACAGCTCACCCAGCTGTTCATCCTGCCCACCAAACGGGTTGGGTAGATAAATGGGTACCTAGGGAAACCTGGGGAAGGTAAACTGTGGAAAGTCGGGGTGTCCACAGTGGCACTGTTGTCCCGGCGCGTAACGGATTAATTTTCCAACACAGGCTCAAAGGCCAATGTGACGGGAGATGAGCGCCCACACCCTACGCGCAACTATAGTGTGTGCCAAAACTTTACCTTTACCTACCTACATTAAACAATTACGTAATCATATTTATTGAACTTTAGATCTTGTCAACAGTACAAGGATCAACCATTACTTAAACCATTACCGTTACGCTTATCATGTTTATTGAACCGTTTTATTATGTATAGATTTTAGAGATATAATGGTCTAGATAAAACATATGTATTTCTAATTTTGAATTACAAGTACGTGGAAATATACACAGGTAATTACGTGGATGTTACATTATTATCACTTTTTTTTTTTAACAACCATTAAATAACTACTTTGGTAATGATGCAAAGATAAAGTTAATGATGTTCATGACCAACGACG
>JAXIVD010000684.1:78964-121464 GCA_036785275.1 Cancer borealis | reverse complement strand
AAAACTATATTTGTTCTCATTTGCATTGTATCTCGCGCCGCGCACAAGGTACAGTCACGGGTGCAGTGTTCATAAGGTCGAGAGTTGAGCCGAACCGATCTCGTCCCATGCTGTGAATGTGACTGCTTCATCAGATACGCCACCTACTTCCCCTCCCCTCCCCCCTTTGTCCTCGAATAGCCAAGCATTGGACACACCTGATAACACTAGAGTGGCTCTGAAGATACAGGGTTATTAAATGAAGCTTGTACAGATGTGTCAAGCGGCCTCAATTTTATTATACCTTTGTAGGCAGTCCAATGTATTAGTTGTGGTGCCATAAGTCTTTGGTTTGATTAGGACAGTGATTATCTAAATGTGTTCGGTGGCTCCTCCGGGTCGTTTCATGTTGGTTGTAACTATCTACATGAATGATCTATGTTAATGGAGAGGTACTGTATCACATGTCCTCCTTTCTTTTCCAGATTCGTATTAAAGGCCTCTGTCCTAGAATTTGTTGGGTTCATGGGGAAAAATGTGTGTGTGTGTGTGTGTGTGTGTGTGTGTGTGTGTGTGTGTGTGTGTGTGTGTGTGTGTGTGTGTGTGTGTGTGTGTGTGTGTGTGTGCACATGCGTGTTTATGAGTATGTGGGTACAGCCTTGTTTGTATGATATCAGATTGACATTGTATCTCTTCTGCATGCAAAAAATTAATATATAAATAGTATTATTTCAAGAACCAGTTGTTGTGTCAATATAAATCGATAAAAGATATCAATGTAATTTCTGCATTTAAATGAGTGTGTGTAGGGAAGTGGGTGGGAAGGGATAATAGAGGGGTGGTAAGGGCCAACCTGCTCCACATGCAGCCAAGGTAATAGAGGTGTGTTCATGATGCCTTGACCATTGTCCCTTCAACCTTCAACACGAGGCATAACTAATACATCTTCGTTATGGTTTCAGGGCGAGATGACATGTCGCCACCCTCTTCGCTGAGTAACTACGGCGCCGACTCCTTTGGCGACCTGAAGAAGAAGAAAGGCCCTATCCCTCGCCAGCAGGAAGAGCTGTGTCTGGTGTGTGGGGACAGGGCGTCAGGCTATCACTACAATGCGCTTACTTGTGAGGGATGCAAAGGTAAGAATGACTTTGTGTGACTTGAGAAAGAAATAGTAGTAGTAGTAGTGTTGCAATAAAAAATTTTCAATGTATAGTAGCAACAGTAATACCAGTAGCAGCAGTAGTATCAATAGTAGTAATAAAGTACCCCTTCAGGACATACCCAATAGATATGAAGACACACGCTTCTGGCTCGAGGTGATGATGTGGTAATGACAATGTTGAGGGGTAAGGGGTTATATTGGATTATTACGGTCTGGTTAGGCATTACGCAACAGTTGACTGTGGATTAGTATGGTATAACACAGTAGCAATCATACAATAAATCTTCTCTGGCTCTTCTCCACTACTGACTTTCATACACGGTCCTTCCTAGTGGGGGAAGTTTTAAAATGAACCTAATAACTGGTTTGTTGCGATTATTATTATTATTATTATTATTATTATTAGTAGTAGTAGTAGTAGTAGTAGTAGTAGTAGTAGTAGTAGTAGTAGTAGTAGTAGTAGTAGTAGTAGTAGAGTGGAATAGGGTAATGAGTGTAGCTAGGAGACAATACAAACAAACTGTAAATGTTCTGCACTGTTTATTGAAGATACAAGACGCCTAACACTGTAACGAACGTCCAGCGCGTGTACAGAGTAGAGGCACCAAGATTACTAAATTTAAACGGAGACAGTTTTATTTTCAACAATCTTTTCTATATTCCTCAGGTTTCTTCCGGAGGTCCATTACAAAGAATGCTGTGTATCAATGTAAATATGGCAACAATTGTGAAATGGACATGTATATGCGACGCAAGTGTCAAGAATGTCGCCTTAAAAAATGCCTCAATGTTGGCATGCGACCAGAATGTAAGTAGTTATTGATTAAGAAGAAAAATTACCAAAAATTTTTGTCATTGTTGGAAATCTTTCTGTATTACTCTTGGTATGTTTTTCCTTGATCACCACAACTAATACATTTCTGTCTCTGCACGTTAGGTGTTGTGCCAGAGTCTCAGTGCCAGGTGAAGAGAGAGCAAAAGAAATTACGAGACAAGGATAAAAAGGATTACCCAAGTCATGGTTCCCCAATAGCTGAGGAGAAGCCCATCCCGATGAGTCCAGTGAGTAATGATGTAAGCATGACTCTTGGGCTTTTTTATCATGGCATAATTTCTAATATACATAACATTCTTTACAACTTCCAGGTCATTGTGTCACCGACTCATGTCACGTTTCTTGAGATTTCACCATCTGTCATCAGACTTAATTTCTGTCATCACTAGCTACATACATTATCATCTTCATCTTCAAATTTGTCCACTTGTTACAATCTTATCATTTATATTTCCTTATTCATGATTTTTGCATTTTTATGCTTATATGCATTTACATATACATGTATGCAGCTGTATTTAATCAAAACAAAAAAATTTTTAAATGAGGAAATGCTATGAGGATGACAAATACATATAGAAAAGTTGCCAGTATTAATAAAATATGGCAGGATGTGAAAAAAGGAGGAAAAGAGTAGATGTACATAAGAAAAAAACATCCTTACGTACAATATAATTATTTCTACAAATGTTTAAGGAACCTAGGCTCTATATTTAGTGAAGGATTAAATGGTCAATCGGTATCACATTCGATCTTGAAATATTTTCCTAGGACATGTCAGTGGAAACAGTCTTTGTTTTTGTTGCATTTCAAATTGTATATTCATATAAATTCATATAAATTTCATATATAGATGAAGGATGGATAGATAAAGGTAGCCATGCAACATCAGTACCCACATAGGAAACCTTTTGAAAAAATTTACAAATATTTTCAGTCACTAGCTAGTTATAGTACAATTACAAATTAACCTAAATTTGAAAATATGTATTAGTAGTGATTGGTATCCTCAATATTGATAAAGTCAATATTTACAAAATTACTTTATTTCAGTGTAAATCAAAAGGTCCATCAACTGCATGTGCTATGCAGTTCAAAAATCTTGTTGACACCGCTAGCACCATTCACTCTCCTGTAAGTAATATTTGGCCTGGCTCCAAAATTTTTTGAATGATATTGGCTTTTGAGTTAATTGGAAGAAAAAAATTGTTTTGTGACTTCATATTTCTTCCAGGTTTCCATGGAACTGAAAAAAATTTAATTATTGACAAAGCTTACAGTACAAATTTCAGTGAATAGATTTAGCATATTTAAATGAAAATTTTGTTGATTAAAAAATTGCATGAGCATCTTGTAAATTTCTAATAAGTTAATGATGAGTAAGTATTTTTAATTTCAAGAACCAAATTAATGTTAATTTCCCTAAGCTGCAATAAATTGAATTTCCCTTTTTCAAGAAAATGAAATAGGTCATATTGAAAATTATGTGCTCTCAATTTTTGTATTTATGGCGTAAAGTAATGTCTACACATATTTGTGCCGTCATTATCTAATTGCATCACTATTGTAACTTTAAACTTAGAATATGTGTAGTTTGCTTGTGATGTAATGATCCTCTTAAACAATTTAAGGATAAATCTCTTAAAGATCCACATAACAATATTAATAACAGACAACAAAGATTCTGATAATCTGTCTGCTTCAATACGTATCTTGAAATACATACAAGTATGCACAAAATCATGCACAAGAGGGATTGGCAGTGATTGCTGGCTACCTTGACAAAATATATAATGTAAGAAGAAATGAGAAAACTAATAACTTATGAACATATAAGAATCGCATGTGTCAAAATTAATTAAGTACTTTGTGATACATTGAAAATGATGAGATAATGAAAAAGATTAGGCTTACAAAAAGGAAATCTACCATGGCGTACCAAGTTTCACTACTTTATGAAGCCGCCAAGGATCGGTATTAAGTAGATGTGTGGGTGACTTAGTTTCCGAGATCAAAAACAATTTACCAAAATCACAATAACAAAGTCATCCTCAAGCTGCACCAGGACTGTTTCTGAACTTTCTGGGTGGGATATGATGTGCTTTGCTTCAATGGTTCAACTTTGCCGCTGATCTGCAAGGCATTCTCAGGCTGACTACTGAACTTCCTTGGGGAGGATACAAAGTTGTACTTGGTATCAACAGTCAAGTATCATTGCTGATATAACAATGCAATTCGGTTCTCCGAAAATAGCTTGTAGCCACACCACTGGCTTTGACTGCAGAAACACTTTGGATGTGTCATTGTATGGAAATGAACGAATTTTCATAAAAGTAGCTAAATTAAAAACTCAGTCTTTGTGACAAATCATGCATATTGATGCCATAGTGTTGATGCGTCAATCAAAATCAATGTCACCGCAGTTTCAGAGTAAACAACTCCGTGTTACATGACATATGACACTTCTTTCTCCCAACTTTGGCGGACAGTTTGCTGAGCATTATAGAAATAAACAAGGAATAACACAAACACAACCGTACCTTGAGGCTACGTCAGATGGTAAATAGTGGCTTACATGCTTGATTTGGCGGGAACGTCTCATCATCCGCACCGCTCGTTGTGGCAACTAGCTCACACATTATTCAAGCAGTGGGCGACTTTTTAAATGGTCCCATCTGCTTTTCCAGTAGTGGACGGCGTTAATTAAATCTGAAGTATGTTAAATCATGGGTTCAATGTATAAGAATGAATAGCTTTGAAAATTTTGGTCAATGAAGAAGATGGATGGTGAGAAATTGACGACTAGAGTGAATGAGAGTAAAATGGAAGGTATATAGAGGACATCAGAATATATCCTGCAATAGAGTCAAAAACCCTACAGAGTAAAATTATAGAAGGAACCTTCTTGCCACGCTGGAGGCAATGCTATCAGAAGGTGGTGCCTGAACACCTTATTTCTCTCCCCACAACAGCGAGGGAAACCTAGCTAATTATGGCCTTTGTGTGTTGTAAGTCCCGTGGTACACCAAGGACAACACTAGTGTCCATCTCCTTATCGCCACGCTCACTTACCCTGGAATAATAGTGGTATTTCTTATGTTTTACACAATAGGTGTGCCTTCCATTATATCATGCCCCCTGATGTGGCAAGGTCCTTCACGGGTGCGTAATTCTGCGGAGTAGCAAAAAACAATGTTAAAAAACTAAAAAAAATATGGGTGAAGAATACATGAGCAGGTCTATGAAACACCACATACAGGCACAAGTTATGAAGCCTCCCTGTGCTGATGGCAGTTACGAAAAAATACAATATCCTATAGCTACAATCAGACACAAAGTTTTGGGGCATTGGTGAATTTGCACTACAGAATGCCTACCTACAGAAATGTGTCGTTGAAGTCTTTCATTAATAAAGTTTATATAATTTCGTTAATTAAACTTGTTCATTTTGTGAGGATTATAAAAATTATGAGAGTCCAGGAGAATGAAAATCATGAAAATAACCTAAACGTACAATAGGCGGGCGTTAGGTACAATTTGATGTGGTTTGGTGCTATTCTTAATAAAATTGAATCTGAGAAAAATGTTGTCATCGTTTTGTCTTTTAGAGTGCTTTATGATCGAAATTATTTTATTCTAGTAGTTAAATAGTACATAAACCAACCAACCAATTAATGACACCAAGCTGCATTTTGTGTTCATAGAGTAACAATTAAACAAATGATCAAGCAAGTGTCGGCCTCATCCTAAGGCAGAAGGTGCAGGTTTTGCAGCACTTATTTCATATGTGTTTTGTTCTCCAGATGTTGGCAAACGCCAGAGTAAATACCAAGCCACTCACAAGAGAGCAGGAGGAACTGATTAACACCCTAGTCTACTATCAAGAGGAGTTTGAGCAGCCAACTGAAGCAGATGTCAAAAAGATCAGAGTAAGTACATCTTTTTTTGCAATAGCATTACTTATCTTTTTACGGCGTTAAATGCAGTGAGAGAGAGATTGTCCCGGGCTGCATCCCTCCCATCCCCTTTGTCCAGTGTGATGCAGTCATCCCGGCTCAGAGCAGTGAGTGCGAGGGCACACAGTATCCCACAGTGTTAGACACAACTTCTCTTCCGGCCTAACTCTCATGAATTGGGAGCAAGAGAGGGTGTCCACTGTATAGTTTTTCTTCCCCAGCAGGTACTTGATGGTTAAGCAGAACTTCCTAGTTTTTTTTCCTTGAGGCGGTGGTGGTGTGGGTTGGCAGCGTCATATAGGGCTCTGTCTTTGAACAGGTCCATTAGAGGGCACTGGTCAGTCACCAGAACAAAGTTCAAGCAACCCAAGCAACCCCCCCCCCCCCAACACACACACACACACACACACACACACACACACACACACACACACACACACACACACACACACACACACACACACACACACACACACACACACACACACACACACACACACACACACACACACACACACACACACACACACACACACACACACACACACACACACACACACACACACACACACACACACACACACACACACACACACACACACACACACACACACACACACACACACACACACACACACACACACACACACACACACACACACACACACACACACACACACACACACACACACACACACACACACACACACACACACACACACACACACACACACACACACACACACACACACACACACACACACACACACACACACACACACACACACACACACACACACACACACACACACACACACACACACACACACACACACACACACACACACACACACACACACACACACACACACACACACACACACACACACACACACACACACACACACACACACACACACACACACACACACACACACACACACACACACACACACACACACACACACACACACACACACACACACACACACACACACACACACACACACACACACACACACACACACACACACACACACACACACACACACACACACACACACACACACACACACACACACACACACACACACACACACACACACACACACACACACACACACACACACACACACACACACACACACACACACACACACACACACACACACACACACACACACACACACACACACACACACACACACACACACACACACACACACACACACACACACACACACACACACACACACACACACACACACACACACACACACACACACACACACACACACACACACACACACACACACACACACACACACACACACACACACACACACACACACACACACACACACACACACACACACACACACACACACACACACACACACACACACACACACACACACACACACACACACACACACACACACACACACACACACACACACACACACACACACACACACACACACACACACACACACACACACACACACACACACACACACACACACACACACACACACACACACACACACACACACACACACACACACACACACACACACACACACACACACACACACACACACACACACACACACACACACACACACACACACACACACACACACACACACACACACACACACACACACACACACACACACACACACACACACACACACACACACACACACACACACACACACACACACACACACACACACACACACACACACACACACACACACACACACACACACACACACACACACACACACACACACACACACACACACACACACACACACACACACACACACACACACACACACACACACACACACACACACACACACACACACACACACACACACACACACACACACACACACACACACACACACACACACACACACACACACACACACACACACACACACACACACACACACACACACACACACACACACACACACACACACACACACACACACACACACACACACACACACACACACACACACACACACACACACACACACACACACACACACACACACACACACACACACACACACACACACACACACACACACACACACACACACACACACACCTGCTGGCTTAGGGTCTTCTAGGCCTAGCAGAACCAGAGCTTCAACTACTCAACCCAGTACAACCTCTTTGTTGTTGTTTTTTTCGAGGAACTCTTGAAAAGACTCTCTAAGAGACTCCCTCACAGGTGTAGTCGCCAGGAAGGGTGCCAGCTGGTTGACAAAGCCGTACCATGACCTGATGTCAGCGATCGTAGGCTGACTAAGTATTGAGAATGCCCCCGTTGCCGATATATTCTGGGGTTGGCTGATAACTCTCCCAGTCGAGGTGGAAACCCACAAAATCTGGCTCTCTCCTGCAGAAGGCAAACTTTTCTGACCAAGGTGACTACGGTGAGGGCGTAGGTCTCAAAAAGGGATGCACACCCCAGAATGCTTTCCCCACGCTGATGTCGTACAACAAGGTGTCGTCCACACACTTGTATTTGCATGGGATGTCCTTGATCACATCATCAAACTTTCTGGCGTAGGCAACCGATGCCAACTCATGCCTCCTGGGTGTTCTTCAGTAGTGTTACTGATACCGAGTCATGCCTCCTGAGTGTTCTTCAGTAGTGGTACTGATGCCGAGTCATGCCTCCTGGGTGTTCTTCAGTAGTGGTACCAGCTCCTGGGAGTAAGGAAGGTGATGAGCTCTCTTCATCCAGTCCCAGAAAGAGTCGTCCACAATCCAATGTGTGCTGCACCCTATAGAGCGGAGCAGGTGTGTGGTGTTTCCCTCTGGCAGGCCGCATTTAGGCAGTGGAAGTTCAACATGCGGCAGCGGCAGGGGTGTCCATTTTCCTTCCCCACTACTACCATCCTGGCACACCACTCTGTGGTCTTACACAAAGGTGCCGGTATCACAATGCCCTGTTACATGTGTTCCTCCAGGTGTGTTTAGACTTTTGCCTCCCAGTGTTTAGACGCGGATAGTGGTACGTGGCAGGCGAAGGGTTGTACCCAAGGTATCATGTGGATATGGTGTGGGTCCCCAGCCATCACTGGTAGCAGTGACCTCTCCTTGTTGCTGGTGGTCGATGAGAAACGTCTCAGCAGCCACTCTTCCAGTCTGCTGAGGAATCAGTATCTTAAAACCACAAAAAAATATGATTATGATAATATTATTACTATTGACTCAGTGATCCGAATGAGATAATAGAATGTTCTACATCTTGGATGTGTAGTGTCTAACTCGGACAAAAAACAAGTTCATTAAATTCTCAATATTTTTTAATTAGCTTTCTAAAATATAATTATTATTATTTGCCGAGTAATATTAAAATAAATTTTTTTATTATAGACATGAATTATCAAGTTAAGTTTTAAACCAAAAAATTCAGATAAGACAGGAGATAATTCTTCTGAATGCTTTCTTTATAGGAAATTAGTAAATATTCACATTAATATTTAGCTTTATGCATGTATCTTATTCAGGACTATTAATTTATGCTTTTAGTACCAAAAATTAGATATATTAATTTCATATTCATATCAAGTCTTCCTGATGATGTTTGTTCCAATGTGTTCAGAATGTGTCTTATTGTCAATAACATGATTGTCAAAAATATGTGTAACCTTGTGATGGGCTTTAATTACATGCAAATATATTATATGCAATATTTGTAGAACAATAAATATCTCTGTTTTGGGTTCAGTAAATTAAGAAGCAAAAACTGACACCTTCTTTCCAGATGGATTTCGTTATGTACTATGAAGATGTGCATGTGTGCAGCGTCACTGTAACATAGATACCCAACATTAACTAACACACACGAGATACATACCACCAATTGCACATGAACACCAGATACACGTCAGGAGAGCTGCTGAAGAATAGGACCTTATACAGATCTAACATGCACACAGCAAATATCATTCTGTTTTGTCTTTCCTATTACTTGTCTCTGTTGGTGATTGGGACTCTTGCATGCATCTGCTTTCTCCATCCCACCCCTGCATGAAAATTTTGAACTTTATCTTTAACCTGCTAAATAAACTGAAGCATTTCACATGTCACGTGTTAATGAACTGTTAAACAAGATCTCAATATAAAACTAGTCTTTTGGTTCCTATTAACACATTTTAGATATATTTTCATATTTGCATATTGAAAAGTAGATAACCCATAAAGAAAGAAAGCCTTTGTTTAAGTGGCATTAGATTTTTAAAGGACAATAAATATTGTGGTCATTAAAAGTATGATCATTTAAAGCCATGCAAGATCCAAATTTAAAATAACACAAAGGAGCAAATATATTTGAAATGAGCAAACCCTGCCAACAAAGATAAACTATTAAACACTTATAAAGAAGAGAGCCATCCATTGGTACACATATCCAATTTAAATAATAAAAAATGTTGCACTATCAATGTTCCAGTTTTAATTTGAATAATTATGACCTTTATCTCGATCATGACCACGTATTTTCTGTTTTGCAATGAACTTTACAGAAGTCTGCATTAAAAGAATTAAATTACTTTGATGTATCACATGTCAGAGCAAATTTTAAAGTGAACACTCGCTAAATTGTAATGTGAAAATTGCTTGCATGCTTGGCTTGTACAAGAAAAATGCCTGCTGCTGCTTCAATATTTTAGAAATTCTTAGTCTCATCATTAAAGATGAATGCCAAAGACTGGCATGAGCTCAACAATAATAAGAACTCTCTCATTTCATTTGATCATCACGTTTTTTTTATGAAATCTGAAGCCACGTTGAAACTGATGTTTAACTGCTTACATGATTGCAAAGCAACTATCCTTGCTTCAGTTTCATGTATCACACATGTGACTATTTATGTTTGTAATAAAAAATTATGAAAATAGAAGAAATAAAAGGAATGCTTTATAAGCTATATTTCATGCAGAGACTATTGTTCTTATGTTGGTGTGGTGAGAGACTAGCAGAGACCTAATTGATCAACGTAAATGTTTTGATCAATCTCATTAGATGTCAGTCAGTTCAGTGCATAGGAAAGTAAATGAAAAAGTTTAAATCCAATGGAATGAAAAAGATAGGTATTCTCAAGTAGGATTGTTAGGTATTTCACAGTCACACATTCTCAGAAAAGAAAATTTATGCTTTTCATCCATATATTAAAAAGCTTATTTATAAATGTATGAGCTCATAATCAGTGAAATATTTTTAGACTAGAATCTGATGACTACAGACACTGAATGAAAAATTATGTGCTTTATTCTGAGATAGTTGTCAAAGTTATTGGTGAAGGAACCAAGTTTTCTTCATTTTAGTTGACTCTTTGTATGAAAAAATCAATACTTCAACTGTTTCAGTTTATTGGTTTGGTTTCTATGACTGACTCGACTTGTAAATACACTCTGGACGTAGATACAGTATATCTGAACACTCTAACCATGAGTGTTCCCTTACTTCTTGTGAATCATTTTCGGTCATTTCCTCACCAAGTGGCTTCTGTTTCCTTTCTTCAGTTTAACTTCGATGGTGAAGATACAAGTGACATGAGATTCAGGCACATAACCGAGATGACGATCCTCACAGTTCAGCTCATAGTGGAATTCTCCAAGCAACTACCAGGTTTCGGCACGCTTCAGCGAGAAGACCAGATTACGCTGCTCAAGGTACACAGTCCACCATATGAAAATGATGGATTGATGAGCAATTTTTTTTCAGGGAAATTCACATTATACTTTTTACTTGGGAGATTTCTTGGTTCCTGTGTTCTGAGAACATGCAAATGACATGTTCCAAGGGACCTGACCAAGAAGTCTTCATTTCAGATCAATGTTGGAACTCCTCTGGACAGCAGGATTACAAAGTACAAAGGAGAAAGTGATTCATCCTATGGTGATGGTGGCCTGAGTACTGCATTACTTAATTTTGCTCCATTGGTCAAAGAACTGCACTCTTCATTTTCTTTCATTATTCAAATTTCAAGTAATCATTTCAGGCCTCATCACTAATGGAGAATAACTTTTCCTTAACTGTGTCTCCTGAAGATTACAGGAGTCATGGAGATGACTGCTTTGTAAGTCAGTGGTTCCTTTGACTCCTTCTAGGATTACGAAATAAGTGATGACGACTCGGATGCCAAGTTTAAACACATCACAGACATGACCATCCTCACAGTGCAGCTGATCATAGAGTTCTCCAAGCGCCTGCCCGGCTTTGACACACTACTCAGAGAGGATCAGATTACACTGCTAAAGGTATTTACAGAGTAGAGATAGTATCAGCTAGAAGGTAAGTTACTGATAAGGATGTAGATCCTAGAGAAAAGTAGGTATGTCTTCTACTGACTTGAGTAAACAGTAAGTTTCTACGTATCCACATCCGTGAGTTCTGACACATGTATGCTAACACATACAAATGATGGTGCCTCGGTGGTACAGTGGTTAGCAAATCTGACTACGAATCCGCTGGCCCGAGTTCAATCTCGGACAAGAGCAGACAGTGCACAGCTCACCCAGTTGTTCATCCTCCCAAACGGTTGCCCGATAAATGGGTACTTGGGGAAGGTAAACTGTGGAAACTCGGATGTCACTGTGGCCCTGTGTCCCGCCGTAACGGATTAATTTTCATCACAAACTCAAAGGCCTATGTGACGGGAGATGAGTGCCCACAGCAGCACACAGCTACAGCGTGTGCCAACACTTAACTTTTACCTTACAAACAAACCAAATAGGATCTTGTGCACCTTTTCACACAACATACTTTATGCACTTCTGACACACCTTCCTTATATTGCCAGAAACAACATTCAGAAAATTATATTAGCATACAAAGAAAGAAGTAATAGCCAAATATGTCTGCTTTAGCAGTTCATTTGAAATTTGTAGCTTTCATTTATGAGTATATGAATATTTTATAAATATATATTATATATATATATATATATATATATATATATATATATATATATATATATATATATATATATATATATATATATATATATACTTTGCAGCATTAAATAAAGATGAAGGTGTGTGAAACTATACCAAGGACTATTTAGTCCTGTAAACCACAATAAAACTTGTCTAGTCCTTCCCATGCTGTTAAATATTTGACAGCAAATACAGAATAACATAAATTATTTCATCAAATGTTTGTCCATTTGACGTAATTCACATTTATTACAAAACTTCTCAATAGTGTTTTATAAGTGTGTATGCATGTGTATATATATATATATATATATATATATATATATATATATATATATATATATATATATATATATATATATATATATATATATATATATATATACAGGGACTTCTCAATTTACATGAGTATTGTGTTCCTGGAGTGTTCGTGTATTTTAGATTTTACATAATGTAAATATAATTTTCACATAGTGTAAGTACACGTACAATCTATTCCATTGCGTTATTAATTGTGTAATTAAAGTAAAAATACTGGCTTTTTGTCATCATGTTAAGCCAAAAACGCGTATTTCAAACTCATGTAAAACGAGAGGTTACTGTGTGTGTGTGTGTGTGTGTGCGCGCGCGTATATATATATATATATATATATATATATATATATATATATATATATATATATATATATATATATATATATATATATATATTGATACATCTTTTATATTCTTTTTGAAATTTTTTTCTATAAAGCACAAGTAAAAAGTGTGCTCTGTATATTCTTTTGAAGTTGTCTAAACATTTATGACATGTACATACTTGAAAAATTAAATTCACGACTATCATCATATTTTTTTTTTTTTCTTAAACTCTGCAGCTTTAAAGGAAGCAACAGTTACCCATTTGACGATGGGTGTGATAATGATTCTTTTGTACTAATGCAAAAATGTGTACATTTGCATTTAATTTTGTGTTTGAAGTTAGGAGAGGAGATATTGTGTTAATCTTCAATTGATGTCGTGTTCATATTAGGTGGTGATGATAGCTTGCCTAGACTGGACTTTATATCTGGGTAATTTATCTCACCCAAGTCTGTATCCATTGCTTAAATATTCATAATTATGTTCACTTAGTCTGCATACATATGTGCAAAATCGTATGTAATTCAGGTTGAAACAAATTCTTAATGAAAGGAATAGTAAACAGTTTTAGTTAATTTCTTTTATAATTATAAATAATGCTTCCAGATCTTAAAAATGCAATCGTTCAGGTACTCCAAATACCATGTGTGTGATTATTATGAAATGAGTGGCACTGTATGATAATTAATGGCATTTTTTATTGCTTTACAGGCTTGCTCATCTGAAGTGATGATGCTCCGAGCAGCCCGGCGTTATGATGCCAAGACAGATTCCATTGTGTTTGGAAACAACTTTCCTTACACACAATCTTCTTATGAACTTGCTGGCTTGGGAGACTCAGCAGGCGTACTCTTCCGTTTCTGTCGCAACCTTTGTAAAATGAAAGTTGATAATGCAGAGTATGCACTTCTAGCTGCCATAGCTATTTTTTCAGGTGAGTTTGTTTTAAGCCAAACTATAAGTCTGACATGAAGATTTTTCTATATCACAAACCGTTGGCGCCAGTAGGCTTTATGGAGGCAAAGTTGGAATTGCCTCTTGCCTGTTATTTGGTGTAGGCTTTTAGATTTTTTTTATAGTAACGCCTCAAATGTTTACGCTTTCTCTTGAATATGTTAAGAACAAGAGAGGCTTATTGCTGCTACAGCCTCAAATGCATATAAACATTGTAAGTCCCGTCTGAGGACAGTATGGCAGCAATTTGGGTAGTCTTTGACCACTTGGCAGGGATACCAAAGAATGAAAAGTAGCCAGCAGATATGGAGGGATCGAACCCAGGACCCTAGGTTAGCATGCTCGAACGCTGACCACTGTACCACCGCCTCCCCTCAAATTAGTGCATTTCAACTGTTTTGAGGATTGAAACACAGCCCTGTAAATTTTGGTCGACTGAATTAGTCCTTCATGTCATAATTTTTTTTCTTACTTATTTCTAGATGGAGGAATAGAGACAGATGTGAAGTCTAGGATCAGTGATGTAGGAAAGGTGTTGGGAAGAAATTTTGTTGTAGAGCGATGAGAATTAATCTAAAGAGAAGGTTGTACGAAGGAGTAGCTGCGCCAACTGCACTATGTAGGGCTGAAACATTAAGTATGACAGTAAAAGAAAAGAAGAAATTAAATGTAATGGAGAAGAGGTATCTGTGGAGTATGCGTTGAATAACGTGTACGGACTGAATGAGAAATGAGGAAGTGTGAAGAACAAATGGGATGGATTGACAGTGTGAAAAGAGCGTTACATGAAACAGAAATGTCTGTGGAGAATGTCTAGTTTTAACTTACATACGAAATTCATTTTATCCTTTTTCTTACAGAGAGGCCAAGCCTAAAGGAGCTCCAAAAAGTGGAAAAGCTTCAAGAAATATACCTCGATGCATTGAAATCTTACGTGGAGAATCGGAGGCTGCCTCGGTCTAACATGGTGTTTGCAAAGTTGCTTAATGTCCTCACAGAGTTGCGGACTCTTGGAAACTTGAACTCAGAGGTTTGCTTCTCCCTCACACTCAAGAACAAAAGACTCCCGCCCTTCTTGGCTGAGATCTGGGATGTTTCTGGTTGCTGAGCCTCAGCCACCTCCTGGGTGCCATATTACCAAGGTAAAATGTTGGCGCAAGAAGGTTGTGAGCCCTTTGGGGGTGGTGGATGGACTCTACACTATGTACCTGCAGGCTGTGAGTGAGAGACTGTTGATGTTGTGGCAGCAGCTTCACACTGCCATCCAGGGCCCACTTTCAGCCACCTGACGTATCTATGGTTCAGGCCACCACTGTGACAGTGCTGTGTAGCACTCCATTAGTGCAATGATGAGTGTATAATGATGCACTTTAGATGTGAAGGGCAGCAGTATGGGCATTGTAGCCATTTTTATTAACACATTTTATAAAACCTTCAGATATAATGAAAGTGGTGTGCATATTGACTGTTTCATATACAAATACCTACATGTATGTGTAAAATGTTTTTGCTATGTAATTTTTTTAATATAATATTAAAAAGTAAAAAGGGCTACATTGCACTGTTGCTCAGACACTGCGCAAGCCACATTCTGGCAGGCAACGAACTCCCCGTGCCTTGCTTACGGTCAAGCCTCTGTTTCCTACACTATTCTCAAGGTGCTCCTGCGGGAATGAGGAGAGGGGAATCTAAACACAAGGAACAGTGCGATGTCTTCTGATCCATATTTTTATATGAATTCTTGTTAATTTAATGAGCTGGTATGCCGTCCTTACAAGTAGTAAACTATTGAAAATATATGTTATTATTACTGTAATGTTATTAATACTGCTATGAAGTGTAATCTTATATCAATATCCCTGCCCTTACACATGGAAGGTTGTGTATAAACCAGTTAATTTACATTTTAAAAGTAAAGGTGCAGTCTACATAGAAAATGGGTTTATGAAACGCTCCTGTGAAATGTGCAATGTAGATGGACGACGTTAGTGAGACTCCAGCAGGATGGAATGGGGGTAATTATGCCAAAGACATAACAAAGAAGAAAGTTTTGTATACTCATGTTAGTGAAGATTGAGTACATTATATTTTTACTATCTTCAATTTTATATTCCTTGTATGGAAAGGTATGTGCATTACCTAATTTAGTAAGAAATTTTATTTGTTCAAAGTGTCATATCACCTAAATTTTCAAATACTAAAGTATTTTTTTACACTGATATAAGAAAATCAAATTAAGTATACTGTCAAAATTCTGTGGTATGGTATGTTAAGTGCTTATATAAAAAAAAGAGTATATTAAGTGCTTATATATAAAAAAACAATCAGGCATGAATACCCTTTGTACACTTGCTTAGGAACCTTTATCTTGAGTGGACCTGCATTATACCCCAGAAGCCAATACTAATCCAAAAGAAACACCCTTTGCCTTTCCCAAATCAAAATATAGAAACTAATATTAATTTGAACCCTAAATTAATGCAATATTCGTCCCAACCCTATTAGAATCTTACTGGTCACCCTAACCTAGCCTATTATATGAACATAAATTAACAGTATAACTAGTAAAGTTCCAGACCGTAGAAAGTTTCAACCTACCTGAAAAGTACAACTGCTAGTATAGATTAAGCTAAAAAAAATTTTTTATACAACTAGCTAAAAAAATATTATAAGGAAAATAACTAGGGTGCTGAGGAAACAAAATTGTCCAGGGTGCTATTTAAAAAGAAATAAACTGTTTCCAGAAGGGCTCAGGAACTCTGCCTAGA
This sequence comes from Cancer borealis, assembly GCA_036785275.1. NCBI lineage: Eukaryota > Metazoa > Arthropoda > Malacostraca > Decapoda > Cancridae > Cancer > Cancer borealis. Next base: position 104,188 of record JAXIVD010000684.1, on the reverse strand, counting down.
TGACTTGCTGTGATGAGCACTACAGCTTCTACTATGGTATACAGTAAGGCACATTTTCTTGTTACTAGAAAACTGTGACTACTGAACACTGTACAAGAGTTGTTTTGCTCCTCTTACCAAGTATCAACTTAGGAGTGTAGGTTCTCTGTATAAGCTGTAATGCTTCAGGTTTAGGGATGTCAGTTGAAGCCAGTTCCAGATTTTCAGTCACATGAAGTGATGAAGTATCAGCCAAGCAGTGTCAATATAATGTACCATGAAGTTTATTTTCATCGCAGTGTTAAGTTTGTGTACAGGGGCTGAAAACTTTACTGAAAGTTGTTGAAATCACAAGAAAATTATTGAAATCCCTGAAACTGGTGAATTACCCAATCCATGGCTTCTGCATGTCTTGTGAACCACCATAACTCCTCATTCTTTTAGTGAATGTTGTATCCTGGTGGTTGGTGAGATCATGTTAAAATACAAAAATCTCTTGTTCAGACCGAGACGTTCTTGTCTGTCGTGAATCCAGTGCATTATCTCATGTTATTTGTCCAGAAATATTGATTGTTTGCTACATTTTCTGTGTATTAATATCTGTAAAGCAGGTTTTGTTAAGACATAAATGATTCTGAATCAGAATGAGTGCATCAAATGTTCTTAAGAGTGCATGTGTGTAAGTACAGACAGACTTCACCTTCATCATAGACTTAGCTCATCTTACATAGTCTTTTAGCTTTTTCTCATCTTCACATCTTCATTTTTTATAGCCACTTTTCACCACATAGGAGAGTGCTTAGTCAATGTATCGAGTTGGCTGAAGAGGGTTCAAACTGGCCTAGACTGTGCACCAAAAGCAGATGGCAATCAAAAAAACAAAAAAATCAGGCTTTACTGTTAGGCATTAGTTTGCCATACTGGTGCAGTTGCTTTATTTTGAAATCGGGATGGAACCTTTTTTCTCTTTTACTGAAGATAAATGAGAGGACTCATTTCCTCTTATCAAATACATGCGGAAAAAAAATTGTGGCTATTATTGTACATAGGGAAATGTAGGATCTGAAGTGAAAAATCCATTGGACTATCATCTATTCATGACCATTCAGCTGTTATCCTTTACTCCCCACTTAACTACATTCACTTCAAATAAGTTTGTAGATGAAGAGACTGAGTGAATCGGGTTAAAATTAAGAGCAATTCCTGCATTTATGAGATTATAAACCACCCATCAGTGGAAAGAGCTATTAATTTCAGCATAATGCAGGTTGCCATTGCCTAACTCATTCATTAGCTCACTAATTGACTGGCACCTGTGATAAACATAATTTGTGAAACTGATCAGTTTGATCTAAAATATTTCAGGCACTCAGATTCTTCCATTTGTTGAGTAGTGTTGGTGCATAATACAAGTATCTGTGATACTTTATCCTGTAATGAAAGCTTTTTATTCAATATGATATTAGACACTGACTGTATAATCTGTAAAAGCTTAAATGCACAAACTGTTTTTTATCTAATTTGTTTAATACTTTGGGGACTTATAGACCCTTGAGTTTTTTATTTAAACTATTTATTTTTCATATGAAATTTTCTAGAAATTTCAACATCGATATATTTTAACAGCCTTTTAACTTGCTATTTGAGGCCGGGATTTCCATGAAGAAGTAACAGCAAAGATCCTAATTCTGTCTGTGGGCTCAAATATTCCCTGGTGTGTGTGTTTCCTTAACCAACTTGATGCCATGTTGTAGTCGAGATTTGGTTGGGATTCCATCCAGAGATTAGAGATGTACTCAGTGAAAACTTTGTAATTAGGTTTTCTTGGTCTGCTTTAAACACACCCAAGACTAATGCATGTATAAATGAACCATACTGTCAGTATTTGCTTCTGTGAGAACGTACCTTTCAAATGTGATTGGTTGAACAAGGGTCAGCCAATCACTTTTGGAAAAGCCATATAAATGTGTCTCACTGTCCCCTGATTGGTAAAATCTATAGTCCACAAGCCAATCAGGTGCCAGTTATACGTCCAAGCTCCTCCTCCATTAAGACAATTGTGAGTCTGTGCCGGAAACGAGCAACTCATTAATTTTGAAAAAAAAGTTTTTATATTAAATTTGGAAAATAATAAAATTATCTTGTTTCTTTTATTTTACTATTTTAATCCCAACTTATACTTCAATGCATTAAGGGAAGTAGATGGGGGATGGGTGTGTATGGCATCGAGTTGAAATACTGTAACATCTAATATATAATTGTGAAATTCTGTGTGTGTGTGTGTGTGTGTGTGTGTGTGTGTGTGTGTGTGTGTTAGCAGTAAAACCTATCTAAATGTGGTCGGATCGATCTGAAACTTGGAGGGGGTACTCAGTGGGATCCCCTTTGTCTTCCACTTCCCTCCCCTCCCCCGGGCAACGCCGGGTTTCTGTCATGTTCACAGGCTACGCGTATCTACATGTGGTCGGATCAAGCTGAAACTTGGACGGGGTACTCAGTGGGACCCCCTTTGTGTCTTCCATGAGTCAATATTTTTTCTCTTCCCCCCCCCCCCCCCCCCCCCTGGGCAACGCCGGGTTTCTGTCACATTCACAAGCTACGCCTATCTACATGTGGTCGGATCGAGCTGAAATTCGGAGGGGGTACTCAGTGGGATCCTCTTTGTGTCTTCCGGGGCAATGCCGGGTACTCTGCTAGTGGTTTATGGAAGGCAATACACCATTGGCATTTTGGTAAGTAACCAGGAAGAACCACTGCGAGTATAGTTCAGGGCTGCTAGTTAAAAATTGTCAAGATGGTAAATGCTAATATTCTATCTATCTATATTATCTGATATCTGGGAGCACTACCCAAGGGAGTCCCCAAGAAAAGCCACCCCCTCATCTTATTCAAGCACACATCCTGCTTGTTGATGCCCTCCCCCTCTGCTAGCACTTCTTACACTCACATACTCACTTACTCTATCCTATCTTCCTAGTGGCATTCCTCTTCTATTAGGAACTTCAATTTCACATACACACCTTTTCCCACAAGCTTCACCATTCTATCTCTCAATGTGGCCAAACCACCTTGAAGTATTTATAGAAATTTCCCCATTACATCACTCCACACCACTTCATTTGTACAAATTTCCATAATGATTTATTCATATACACTTTCAAGGGTGTTACCATCTTATATATATATATATATATATATATATATATATATATATATATATATATATATATATATATATATATATATATATATATATACATCTAATATATAAAGGTATAGACATCTTATATATAGAGGTATATATATGTACCGAGTACAACGGGCCAACTATCATTACGGTGATTCCTTTGCGGAATCACCGGTAAATCCTCGTATTCTCGACGCTCGTTAAGATACCTTGTTATGGTTAGAGTAGGTACTACTAGCGAAAGAGGATGATGGAAAAAACGCGTGACGTCACTGGAACTGAGGATATATATACCGGTCTGGGCGGAAGGTCAGTCACTAGTGTTCCGTGACCCCGCTCCAGACAGGTAAGCCTTCAGTGTTCCTAAAAGCCTTGCCACACTTGAAAAAAACATTGTTATTAATATCTAACAGTAAATTGTCCTCCCGGATACAGCTGCCGAGAGGACCAGCAAAAGACTGTCTTTCGGTTGTGGTTTGACGAAGGCTGCATGTGGAGTTGACTCTCAAACAAGGACGACGGCCAGAAGGACCCAGTGACTCTCAAACAATATTTGTGGCGTGAGTGTATTTTGGTCGTTTTCCATCAGTTCCCTCACGTATAGTTAGGTAGGATAGAATAGGAATATTTGTGTTAAGGTATATGTTTATGTTTGTGTCGCTAAGGGTGGATAAGCATTTGTAAGAGCACCACCACGGATATAGCGAGTACTTTATTTATTTATTCATCATTAAAGTTAATCATTATTTTACCATTCTTGTTTTCTCTTCTTAACTGACCCTCGGTACAGTGGTTGCAGCGGTGGGATGCAAATTACGCATCAGCCCACGTTGTCCGGAGGACGCTACGTAGTGCTAGTTAAGTAGGTAATTGGCCCCCCCTTCCAGTTAATTTTTTATTCCCTTACAGAGTAGTGATTAGTGATTGGTGATTAGAATAGTTACGTAGAGTTAATAGTGATGCATTGTTTTCTTTTTTTTAAGTGTTAGTGATAGTGTTAGTGGACTAATACGCTCAGTCTTTCGGTTGGTGTTTGACGAAGGCTGCATGTGGAGTTGCCTCTCAAACAAGGACGACGGCTAGAAGGACCCAGTGACTCTCAAACAATATTTGTGGCGTGAGTGTATTTTGGTCGTTTTTCCATCAGTTCCCTCACGTATAGTTAGGTAGGATAGAATAGGAATATTTGTGTTAAGGTATATGTTTATGTTTGTGTCGCTAAGGGTGGATAAGCATTTGTAAGAGCACCACCACGGATATAGCGAGTACTTTATTTATTTTATTCATCATTAAAGTTGTCCATTATTTTTATATTCGTTTTCTGTTCGTAAACCAACGTAGGACCCTCGGTACATATATATATATATATATATATATATATATATATATATATATATATATATATATATATATATATATATATATATATATATATACACATACATACATATACATATACATATACATACATATATATATATATATATATATATATATATATATATATATATATATATATATATATATATATATATTATATATATATATATATATATCATAAACTTTGGGATGACTGGTATTTTTTTTATAAAATTGCAAACTAAAGTAGAAATCCTTCAACAAATTCATATTCTCTACACTATATCATCTGCCAGACATTAGACACTACGTAAGCTAATGATTTTTACATTACCACTCTCCTATCCTTGGCATAGAAACAGGAGTAATGTATGCAACGGGCAAGCATGATCACAATTCCAAGAACATTAGCTTTGAATTGTGCTGAGCCATTGGTATTGAATTATTAATGAATCAAAAGAATCTATTACTTACATTATTATTACTAATCATACTATCAATAGCAGTAAACACAATAATTACATGTATACGGTAAGACTGATTCAATTAACATGCATAGCAATATCTGCTAATCTGAGACTGTGTAAATAGGTGATTCAGGACATAGTGAACAAACATTGCTCACCTGCTTGTCCTTGTAGAGGGTGGTACGACTTGCCTTTAAGGATGACATCACTGGGATTCCCCTTCCTCCAACTATATATAAAGGAGTTGCCAGCCGGGTGTAAGGAGTTTGTCCTCTGCAATGGCTCGGTTCAATTTGCTCTTCATTCTGGTGGCAGGTGAGTGTATTAGTTATCAATCTATCTATATGCCTGGCTTACATCCATTAAAAGGGAGTAGCTGAGGCAAGGCATTTAGGGTTCAGGGAGACTTCCTTCTTCCCTCCCCTTCTGTGCTGCCCTGTCTTAGAAACTCTAATTAATTTCCAGTCAGTTATATGATAGACAATGCATGAATATGTAAGTTCAGGAGAGAGTACTATTATGGAGACTCATAATACGTTTATCCATAACATTCATAATTTCTTTAATTCCATCACTGATGACAATGCTGATATTTAATGCTTGTGCAATAATTGTTATATCATATAGAGTAATAAGCAGTGCGAAAATAATTCAAACCTCATTTCAATTCTGTGCACAACTGAAAATAAAAAAATAACCATAACTACCATATTCAATGAGTGATTTATGACACCAAAAGAAATTTGTCAGCCATGCACATTTCTTTCTGACAATGTAAGTGTTTTTTTTTAAGTACATAATCATATGAAGATTGAACTATAAAGAAAATAAATCAAATGTCAAAGCAGATAGTGATCCTACATGATAACTGTCTAGTCTCACAAGTAGCTTTACTTTGTCCAGTAGCTTCTTCCAGTCTGAAACTTTCTAACCAGATTCTTAGATTAGAAGCATGAAAGGTGTACAAAGGATTACAAAGGAACACAAACAGCAACAGACCTACTGGTTCCTACTTGGCAGTTTGATTTCTCTAACTACAAAATAAATTATTAATTAGCCTGAAGAGAACAGTGCCAGCCAGGTATTTGATATGAAATAATTATCAAGGCGTTTCTTGAAATTTTTACAGTAGCTGAGTTAACGACATTCAAGAGTAATCAGTCAGTCAGTCTGTCAGTCAGTAAATCCATTCCAAACATTGACAACACGATTAAAGAAAAAATATTTGGCTTTGTTAGTTTCACAGCGTTTCTCAATTATTTTGTAATGGTTATTTCTCATGATGTTAGTAGAGTCCACAGTGAAATATATATCTGGATTTACGTTAGTACTGTATAACCTTTGAAGATTTTGAAAATTGCAATCAAGTCCTCTCTTAGCCTCCGTTTTATTAGGGGAAATAAATTTAGTTCTGTCCGTCATTTCTTCGTATGGTTTGTAACGTAATTTTGGTATCATTTTGATTACACTGCACTGTATTCTCTCTAGTTTTTTTCTATATCCTTCCTGAAATAAGGTGCAGCACTCTGAATATTTTTATCATATTTAAAATAGGAAAATGCCACAGAGGTGAAATGTAGGTGTAGTGCATGTGTAATAGCATGGGTGAAAGTAAGCCGGTGCGCAGTGGTACGCCGTACCGGGAAGATATACAGCCGATGAGCAGGGGTACGCTTTTGAAGATGCAACCTTCACCCCTGGCTACCTACCAGGTGATGGGATTTGTTTGTAAACATAAAAATTATGTTATGTGTCTAATTTATACATCATACTTCAGGCATTCAGGGACGTGCACAGGATTTTAGAGGGGGAGAAGCTAAAAAAAAAAAATAATAAAATGGACAGTCTCTAATATCATGTGAGCGAGCAATGCGGCATGAGCTATTTTAAGTTGGAGTAGCACAGTACCTGCAAGAATCTAAACTTACTTTCACCCCTGTGTAACAGTAAACACTGTTTTTGCTTTGCTACAAACAAACACTCCTATATAAGTGTAGTGCCTGTCACTCCTCATGTAGAGCATAATCATGGTTTCCAGTGGCAGCGGTGGTGATGCAGGTGGCTGCCAATGGACGTCACCAGGGACAACCAGCCACCTTTGAATGCCAGACTGATGGTTACTTTGCAGACCATGGCCGAGGCTGTGTGCTATACTACCGCTGTGATAAAGGCCAAAGCACTGCGTGAGTCTTCTCTTAACAAAACTGCCATTCATATGTGTGGATTGCTATCATGGTGGCGGCGGTGGTGGTGGTGGTAATGAAAGCAATAACCTCACCTATAATGGATTTTGAACACCACACTCATGTTACTCCACCATAACACTAGTACTACATATTTTCACATTCTACACAAGTTTGTTTTTTTGTGGCAATGAAAAATATGCATTGATACCTTCATCTTCTCTTCCAGATTTGGATGTCCAAATGGCTACAAATTTGATGAAAACCAATCCAAATGTCTCTCAGCCTCCAGTGTGAGCTGCTGAACCAAAGCTATTCTGATATTTTTTCAAACTGACATTCAACTAAAGTTATGTAAAGATTGAATCAATAAACATATCATACAGCAGAAAAAATATTATTAATCCAGCTCAAACCTAATGCCTTTTTCTAGCAGAGGCAATGTGAAGAAGACTGTGTTACTGTATGGAAGACATACTTAAACTGTATTTATGCAATACCTAACAATCTAGCAGGTGTGGGCGCACGGGCGCACCACCCACTACTAACCTAACCTAAACTAACCTGAACCTAACCTGACCTGACCTGACCTGACCTGACCTAACCTAACCTAACCTAACCTAACCTAACCTAACCTAACCTGAACCTAACCTAACCTAACCAGGGACGCCCCCGCTAGGACATTACCTAACCTAATCTAGCAGAAGGAGCTGCACCCCCCCCTGGAATCCCAGAACCTCCAAAATCAGATCAGTGTTTACTTTACACAGGGAGGGAGCTCGCTGGACTTAGAAACTGGTGAGGATCGCCACACTTTCGAGTGCTATTACGGCCACACTAGAAGTGAGCACCTCATTTTTTTTACGTTTCTGGAACCACTACCGAGTCTTCTAACTGATATGTCAGTTTCGTGCTTGTACGCGACACGGACCTATTCTCCAGTTTTACCGTAACCGGTACTGATCACTTATATACTTTCTAGGGTATTATTTTACATCTTCATCAGAATGCTCTAGAGAACTCTGGGTTATATTGTCGCATTACCGAATGCATTTTGAGAAGGTTTTCTTAATTACATTTCCGTCGTAAATTTTTAGTATGTGAGATATTCAACATTTTCTGGGAGACCTCTTCAAAAAATAAAGTTTAGTTTGGTTTGAACAAGGTTCTGTTATTTGTCAATGTAGGTTGAGGTTGGTTAGGTTAGGTTAGGTTAATTTAGAAGATATCAAATGTTCTCTATGACCATAAGTAGGCAGTTGGATGAGGTGCAGAGGCAAGATACAGACATAAACAAACGACATGATGGCGAAGATGTAAAATTTTACCCTTTCTAGAAACACAATAGAAATAGTGGTTATAAAAGTGTGTGTAAGTCCATACCTTACATCAAGGTGGAGGACGAGGTGGAGGAGTAGGAGGTACAGCATGAACCTTTATGAGGAGTCAAGATGGTGGATTTTGGATTGTTCAACACTGAGCCCGCTTAACAAATCACAATATCACCTTATCTGTCTACCAACTCCTGTACCTTTCTTTCTTTCACGTCTTTCCACTGAAGTTTAATGAAACAGATATATGGATTTTGTGGGGTTGTATACCCAAGGAATATAATAATCTGTCTATTAGTATTATGCACCAGTCACCACCTTCAGTCCTTCACCGGCGAGGCCTTGACGAGCTGCTTCGGAACACAACAAATGGAATTATGAGCTGATGCGGTGTCTCTATGTGATTGGTTAGACTTCCAATAGTCACAGTGAAATACTACCATGTTGAGACTCACATATTCCAGTATTTTCGGCAAGATTACTGATTTTTCATTATCAAAAGTGACGAGGGGATATTATAGATAGCATCTTTTCTTATTATTTTTCTTCTTTTTACAAACATTTTGGCGAGTTCTGTGATTTGAAGACTGTAGGGCATGGACTGGAATCATACATTTGAATATTTGTTTTGTCGAGATGAACGACTGGCATGTTCTTTATTTGTTTTCGGAGGATGCTGATATGTTTACTGTATTTGCCTTCCCAATGTGTTTAGGGCAACTATGTTATGAAATGTATACATGTATATAACAGCGGCATGCGGGCCCACACCATAATGGTAACCATTCAAGTGAAGAGGTAGACTCCTCCCTCACTTCATCTTGACACATCATACCCTACTTTCAGTCTTTCACTTTTGCAATTTCCAAGTAGTGGTCAGTGCCCTCCTGACACTCATTTTAATAGTTTCATCAGTCACCGTCTTATCTTCGCCAATATACCAGTACATAATCCATTTGTCCTTAATCAACATTTACCAATTATCAATGTGTATTTGCGATTCTCTTTTTGGAAAATTGTTGCATGTAAAGTAATCATCTTTACAGGAGTTCTTACTCATTTAACTACATTTTCTGCATAATGATTCTTCTGAAAAAGGACAGACTGCATATATTCTTGCTGCAAACTGAGTACCATAAGACAAGTAAAGTAGGAATACTGAAACTATGCCATGATCATAAAGTTTATGAAATTAAGTAGACCAGTCATTTTCAAATAAATTAAATCTGGTCGTCTATTTCTTATAAAAGCAACACAATTATATGTATATATGACTGTTACGGATAGGTAAGACATCACTGATACTGAGGGAAAGCAAAGGAAAGGAATAAGATATAGATATGAAATAATCTAAAGGAAGATCTCTTCACATCATTCATAAAAAAAAATTCCCAGCAACTCATATCTGGATATTTGAGTTTAACTTCAAACTCTTGCAAACAAAACAATAAACAGAAAATCAAATGAATTATTGGAGAACCTAAATTTCAAATTCACCTGACAATGAACAAAACCAATCCTTTTCTCCCAATTCATCAATTCCCTCAAAATATGAACTTTGTCGGGTAAATTTTATTGTGATAGATTCTGATGACATTTACATGCAGAAAGCAAAGTATATGCATAATGAGTTGACAAATAATTCCCTACACTAAAGGTAGAGTAGATTTTCCCACCAATATCAGTACCAAGGTTTCCGTTACCCACTGATATATCAATAGCTATATCTCATGTAAATAAGAAAATAAATTTCCTTCCCCTAAATGTCACAGCCAGAATGCTTTAAGCATATACCAGTATACAAAAGACTTGAATAGGAAAAATAATACCTGTATCAGTTATTATTGAATATTTTCATTGATGATGAAAATGACATGCTTCTTGAGATGTCTGCATGTGTTGTCACTTTAAAAAATACTATTTATTATCTACTTAAAATGTTTTTTGCCAGAACATTTTTTTCAACAGATTTGTTCAAGCTAGCCATACTTGTCAATATGTAATGTTTCTTAAACTCTCTAGTGACATAACTATTGAACCCAATTTTCTGTGTAACATTCTAAAATTGCTGCATAAGTATACTGATAAACTAGTTTCGTATTCGTCCCAAACCTATTTTTTTCCCTTCAATGTGACTCATATTGTACTATTCCTGTCATGTTTGTCATAAACAAATATAAACTATCAGCTAAATTTTGAACTATAAAATTTGAGCTCAGTCAATAAATGTTTAGGTTAGTTATGTATATACAATTATGGAAAATTATTCTTGTTGTGCCCTGTGGTTGGAGCTGAAAAAATACTGCCACCATATTCACCGTGGCTTGTAAAAGGCGACAAAAAGGGACGGAGCAAGGGGTCTAGGAACCCCCTCCTCATTATTCTCCTTTAGAAAAAGACAAGGCACAGAGAGGGAGGGGAGAGTAAAGCCTCCCTGAGCCCTAAATGCTTTGTCACGGCAATCCCCTTTTAATGGAGATATAAGCCAGCTATATAGTCAGTTAGTTTTTGTAGTAGTTTAAATACATCTTCAATTTTACAGTATTTTCAAGTTTATCATGGCTAGTCTTGGAGTGCTTAAAAAGTAACAAGATGTAATGTGATAAGCTGAAAAATAATCACATACTAATGTCTAAGTTTTCAGAAATGTATACAGTATAATTACGCAGGGACACTTAGGACTTTACATGATATTTTGTGTCTATAAATCTTGTGTCACTTAAAAGTGACAAGAAGCAGTCAAAAAACTTATAGAAAATTCTCATTGGAGTTTCTTTATTCTCATAAGCAAATGGTTCACGTAAAAACATATAAACTATTTTACATCATCTTTACATTATTATTATATTGAATTCAAATAAGGTTATAATTAACAGATAATTGGAATATCTGAATATTTACAGTTATGTGTGTACTGTCTAACCATGAGATAATGTTCCTTGATTTGAGAAAACACTGTACAATGAGACTAGAGGAATGCGTTTACAACATATTGGGTGAGGATGAATGCTTGTCAATTGTGTTACATTGTAGTTATCAGTCTGCGTGGTTAGTGTTACTGAGAATAGAGTGACTGTGTGACAAATCTATATGATTCTGCATTGTATTCAAAAGTAAGGATACAAGTAAATACTTTTCAGATATTTAAAGTCTATTTAGAGTTTATGTGTGTGTGTAAGTAGTGTAAATAAAAAAGTTTGTTCTAAGTATAAATAATGACTTTTTTAAATAATTAAAACATATGCAATTATTTTCCGATAAACATACTGAACTGCAGGAAAAATGGCAACCTCAAACGTTTATTAAAGAAAATTATTAATAAAAAGTATATCAAATTACTACTTTTTTATGAATGTGGTTTAGCAATAAAGGAATAAAACAAGGTTGTTGGTGAAGTTACATTCCTTGGCAAATATTGTTAATGGTTCCTTGAGATAAATAATTAAATATTAATGAAGTTAATTATTTATTTTTTTGGAGTTTGTTACTACCATCTCTGTAAAACTGCCATGACATCATTGTGATAATATTTACTTTAAAGAAAAATTGGATTTTAAGGTCAATATGTTCATCTTTACAATTCATTGTCTTCAATTAATTTGTTAAAAGGTTAAAATTATACATTAACAATGTATGAATTCTAATGTGGTAGTTTTTACAGAGTATGAAGGTATAAGAAACAATACCATGGTGGATCATAAATAATAGAAATCTCAGTGTATTGCCTAGTGAAAGAAAATATATATAGCATATGTATATACATATATATACATACATGTATCAGTAAGGTATAAGGTCTACCAAATTACCTCTAGGTTGAGTCATGTGTTCAGGAAAGAATTGAGTTAACTGGTCAAACAATTGTGACCGACTTGTGTGCTTCCAACCGAGGTCTGAGGTGTTTGATGTGGAAGTACTGTCTTCTTCTTCTAAAAAGGACTGAACATATCCAATTGAAGACTCATCCTGAGGCTGAAAAAGTGTTGTGGCAAGAGCCTGAAATTCTTGCACTTGCTGAGGATCACTGTGGTCAACAGCACTGTGAAGCCTCGTCTGCAGGTACTTGAGGGCCATCACAGAGTTCTCCCGGGCTAATTCACTAAACCTGAAACATTGATTAACAAGGTGGAGAGCTTTCCTCATCATCTAACTTGAAATCCACATTACTTTAAATTTACTATACATCCAGAGTATTAGGCTACCAACATCCATCTCCAGGTTCCATAAGAAGAGTCAATAAAGTGTTATCTAACAAAATTAATTCTTGTGGATGCACTGAGTTTTAATATCAATACTAAAAATCTGCTTTTCAGCAAAATCCTTAATTTCTTACTAAATATTGCCTTTTCCCATATATGGGAGGTAGCATCCAATAAAAAAGAACATGAAAATAACTATATTCCATTTGTATAAATTTGAAATGGTTTGATTTGAAAAGTCATGATAGTGTAAGTTTCTATCAAAGAAAACAATCTTTCTAATTCTGCTAAATAATACGAATGGAAACAATTCTGGTGCAAATTACGCATACTTCTGAAAAGAAATCATGACCCAGAAAGTGGTCCATTCTCACCTGTGTTTTCTGATGAGAAGCACACATGTTTGGAACAGCTGCTGAGTTGATGGTCGACACAGGCGCAAGGACCAAAAGTCATCCAACCTCATCTTAGGTAAAGAGGCTTTGCCAGGGTTCCCACCGAATAGATAATGGACCTGACACATTGCATAAACAATAACATCAGTGTCTTATCTTTATTGGTTATATCTATTTAACATAGTATCTTACCCAAAACATTCAAAGAATGTGTAATGTGTAATGAATGCATGTGTAAGATATTATACTAATGAGGGTGGATGGAAAGCTGAGTTTTCCTATAGGAGTGGAAGTGAGACAAGGATGTGTGATGTTGCCATGACTGTTTAATATCTTTATGGATGGGTTCCTGAAAAATTTAAATCAAGTTGGGAATGAGAGTGAAGAAGTTATCAAGAAACAATGGACATATTACTAAGAAAGAAATAGGTAATAACATGTACACAATTTGGAATCAACACAGGAAGATGATGCATCAACAAATTATTAAGGTTTGACTCGTGATATATATAGCACAAGAAAGAAATGGATATGCAGTTTGCATACATTAAATTTAATAAGTTCCACAGCCTGGAGGAAACAGACAGAAAAGATCTAATGTTGAGAAGAAAAAGAGTGGATGGGTATATGAAGGGATAAGAAAATATTGCAAAAAGGAATTGGCGTGAACGACACAAAACATCAAAACTTTCCCTGGAGAAGAATAGATACTTGGAATGGACTGAAAGAAGAGTTGATAATGGCAAAATATGTACAACAACTAAAAGAATGATTGGACAACTATAAGACAACGGAGACAAGACCATACGAGTGTAGCTCAGGCCCTGTATACTACAACTAGGTAAATACACACACATTCCTATAACTATACCTATCTTCATCATCATACATTTACACACACACACACACACACACACACACACACACACACACACACACTCTCTCTCTCTCTCTCTCTCACACTAATACTAACCTTATTAATATCATCATAGACTAACTGGTGAGCAAAGCGAGGGCAAGGTTCAACATGCTGCATTTTACTCCAGTAAGAGTCTCCTGTCTGTTCATTGCGGTATATACACGACCTGGTGACGAAATAGTTCACATCCTTAAACTGCATCTCTAAAATACATTTATAATTCAAGAATTCAGTTCAACATAAATATTATAACAATTTCCCTTCACAATATTAATTTTTTTTTAATATTGCAAGTTAACTACACTTCCAGATTTCAATAATAATAATACATACCATTTGTTTTGTGAAATATCGTAAACCCAAAAAGAGTTGCGAACATTTTCATCCCTCTTTTCTTTATCCTTGCTCAGTCCCTGGAAAATATGGTGACATCACATCATCAGAAAAACTTCCTACAAGTAACAAACAATACGCAATAAACAATGAAGACATCAACAATTCTGCTGTACTAAAGTTAAGACTTCACAACAACACATAGTACAATCAAAGATGCTTTACTGAAAATCACAATCGAAATGGTTGCAACATATTATATGCTACTAAAAAAAATTCCCGGTATACACCAAAAGGAGCTTTCATATCAACTCTTTCTTATAAAGGCTGCATATAGTTTTTCACCCTTCCATAAATACTCCTCTATCATTATAATTGCAAATATTTGGTCCACAGATCCTTTTCCTTTCCTAAGCCCTTCCCTAAACCATCTCTTCCGTTTTTTCCGTCAACTCAAATTTCACATACCGAAAGGACATGTATTTGATTGAGATGAGGATCTATAGTGGCCTTCTGGGTGAATCCCGCAGCAGGCACCGAGGAGGAGTCCTTACGGGTGCCATCACTGATGTAGGTGACGGTATCAGTGTCGATATTGTACATGAAGAAGTCGGTGAGATATTCTTTTACTCGTTGTCCTGCTAAAATAAAAAGTTGCCGACTCCCCTGGAGAAAGGAAAAACAAAAGAAAAAAATAGCAACATAATAGATATTCTCATACTCAGTAGGATGTGGATTGAAAAATCTATACATCTAGGATTCCATCTAAATGAAGAATGACTGTAATCACTGCAAATACATCTTATATTAAATGGAAGGATAAAAAGAAAATAAAAACTCACACTATGAAATAACATAGAATGACCAATGCGAGACTTGATGTCCTGTGGGCCCGTGGAGTTGCCTGAGCAGTCGTCTCTTAGCTTGGTCCAGGTGTTAGTGGCTACATGGTAAGCATACAACCCGGAGAAGATAGCCTCACTGGGAGTGTAATTGTTGGTGCGCAGGTCGTCTAAGCCCAACCTGTAAGAATAGAGGTAAGTAAGCAATATACAACATGATTTATGTCTCACAAATATATCTCATTATACAGGAAATTCCATCAGTGGGTTAGTGAAAAATTAGTCTTAAGCTTGAAAACGAAAGGTATTGCTGTTCATATTAACATTCCAGGTTCCCTAGCTGAACACAAGGCACCAAGCAAAAATAGGAGAAAATGTATCTACAATATTTTGAAAACCAACTGGTAAAGAAAAACTACAAAAGAATACCCAAGATACAAAAATAGGATCATGTTTTAAAAGTTATAATAGTATGAAGCAACTTGTATGTACCCCCCAACGCACCCCTCCCATCTTGAGGGGGTCAGAACTCGTCCCCCGAACACGTAGATGATACGCTTCTCAACATCCATCACCATTTGGTGGTCAAATATTAGCTTGGGACCGCCGAGGGAGGCTGTATCTTCTGTTACTTGCGTCCACTTGTTATTTTCTATGTCATACATGTAGAAGTCACTCTGTGGGTTAAAACAGACTTAATAGTGACAGATCTATTTCCTGAGAAGTCTATCTATCTATATACCAGGCTGTTATATCCCTAAAGGGGAGTAGAAAAGACGAGGCATACATTCACACAGCCATGCACACATATATATACAGTGTTCCCTCCAATTTTGCGACCGAGACCAATCTGCAAGCCCAGGTACAGTAAAATGGTCATTTAAATTAATTTTCTTATTTTCTGTATTTTTCTTTATTGTAAGATGTATAATTACATGTATTTGTGTACAAACAAGGGCAAAAGTATGACTAAAATCACCATAAGGTTAATGATTCCAATTTTGTGAATTCGAATTTTGCAGCCTGTATTGTCAACCAATTTCACGCAAAATTGGAGGGAACACTGTACACGCCTCTCACTTAATCCCTTGGCCCCCCAGAGAAGAGAAATACACCTAATATAATACAAGACTATGGAGAGAAGTAGTCCAATTTACAAATCTTAATTAACGAGCACTTTTGAAAGAATAGGGAGTACAAACAATATTCTATGCTTCTGGATTACCCATTTTGTAAAAAAAATAAAATAAATAAATAGAAATAAATAAACAAATAAATACAAAAATAATATAAAAAAAAACCTCCCCCTTAACTCACCTTTAAATTATCAGGAAGTCTCAACGCAGAATCAAGGTATCGGCCAAGAGTGAATATTTGTCGGCGTTCGGGGTCCAGACACATCTTGTGGCAGGAGCGAGCGCTGGGGCCTCCCTGCAGAGGACTGATCAGTCAGATTCCTGTGTTACTTTGGAGATAGCGTGCCTACCATTACACTACTCTTTAATGTCATAGGTAATACTCCTAGATTAAGGAATTAAGATAAAGGTAAGAATTGTAAGGAAAAAAGTTAGTTGACGTGATATGTAGTAGTATTAGTTTGAACCAGGAAGAGGATCACTGATGCAAAATTAATTGTGCTGCAGATGCATGAGAAGCATTTTACAAAGAGAGCAGATTTACATTTAATTACTGTTGATCTAAAGAAAGCCTTTGATAGGGTAGCAAGAAAAGTGGTTTAATGGGCCACGTAAAAGTTGGAGATTAAGGAGTGGCTTAGCTAGAGTAGTGATAATAATGCATGTAGGTTGTACCATGCAAGTAAAGATGAGTGGATAGGAATTCTGTGGGAGGTGTTGTATGGTGATGATTTGGTGGTGAGTGCAGTGAGGTAGAAGCAGAGGCTAAGATGCAAATGTATGCAAGGGAATGTGCATAAAACAAAGGCTATGATTTAATGTGAGAATGCAGGCACTGTTATAACTGAAGATGCATGGCCATGTACAAGCTGCAAAATGGATGTGGATCTTAATTATATTTTTTGTAGTGCATGGAGCATGAGGAGACACGATAGATGTAGTGAGATTACAAGTAGGTGGCAGAATATTGGGATGTTTTAATGTGTAAAATGTAGGATGAAAGGTAGGAGAGAGGGACGAGAATAAATTGGCCTAAATGGCAAGTCTTGTGAATGTGTAGAGGGGGAACATACTGTCACACAGGTGCATAGATATAGAGCATCATGGCTACATTATTACTCTACCAAACAACAAAGTCCGAAATAAATATGTGACATCACATACCTCCGCATGAGTGTCTCGAGTTATGCAGGTCCATTCCTGGGAGGCAATTTGATATGACCACAAGTCACTCAGGTCCTGCATGCCATCCCAACCACCAAATAAGTATATGGTCTGCAAAATAATTGTAACTTATGTTTATTTGAACCCTCTTGAGTATGCAAGTAAAAACAAGTGCTCCCTTACTTGCGAATGTTCAAGTTACGAACATTCGGAGATAAAAACAAACCTATCTCTAAAACCAAATTCTGGTCCTGTATTTCCTATTGTCTATTAATGTTTACAGCAGGTTTATGAATTGATAAGCCATGAACATTTTGGAAATATTTGAAATTTCATGGGAGTTATTTAACAAGCTTGTGAAGTGTGAACAACTATGAACACTTAGTGCTGCCTCTTCCTAAGAACTCTCCCCACAGCAGAAGTCTCATTTATCACAATTCGAAAATGCTACACGGATCCCAAAGTTTAAATAACTTGCACACTTGGTAATTTGTATAGATAAAAGTAAAGTGTTGGCATATGCTATAGCTGCGTGTAGCTGCGGGCGCTCATCTCCCGTTACATAGGCCTTTGAGCCTGATGTGGAAATTAATCCATTATGCCGGGACACAGTTGCTACCCTTTAATTATCCTCCAATATTTAGAAAAAAAATTATTCTAGTGTCTCCTTGGTATGGACTGAAAGGATTTTAAAACACTATATCTTCTGTGTAACTCCTTGTACTTCAATCACTCCACCTTCCATTTCTTAGCTCTACTATAACACCAAATTAGCTAAATACACTTTCATTATTTTCACAA
This sequence comes from Cancer borealis, assembly GCA_036785275.1. Taxonomy (NCBI): domain Eukaryota; kingdom Metazoa; phylum Arthropoda; class Malacostraca; order Decapoda; family Cancridae; genus Cancer; species Cancer borealis. The sequence continues at coordinate 85,893 of JAXIVD010000684.1, read as the reverse complement.
TCCATTCATTTTCCACCATATTCTTTTGTCAGGTTATCTTATCTATACTCATATACTCCACCTTTTCCAATCGTTGCTTTCATTTCTATAAATTCTATCGATCAATTTACTATGCCAACATCCCCCTTGCAAGGAGTAGTCAAGCAAGGCACACACAAGGTCACACATACACACTACTTGGTAGCTCAGTGGTAACATCTCAGCCTATCACTCGGTAGACTCGAGTTTGTGCCACGCTCAAGGTGCAAAGTTTCACTGTTGACCAAGCAGTTACTGTCCTCCTTGAGCAAGAGGATGGGATGTGTGGTGTGTGAAAGGTCACAGCATTATCTATAAATCAGACAATGAGCTGCAAGCTTTCTCCAGGAGGGTAATGGCTGGTGATCACGAGTCCAGCACATGATCCTCAAGACCATGGTGAATGAATGACACACACACCCATGCATACATACACATGCACTCCTCTCACTTGGCCATTAAGCCCTTAAAGGAGAAAAGACTTCTATGAATTGCTTTAATAAAACCAGCTAAGATTATAATGGACATATTTCAATAATCTTGAGGAACTTTGGGATATACTGTCCCAAGCAGTGTGATGCAATGAACAATTCTGCAGCATACATTACATGCACTTTTCTCATCACTGAAAACAGTTTTAGTTGCAAATGTTCACAACCTATTCACCCTTCAAAGCCTTTAGACTTCAACAGTTTCCTGTTTGTTCAGATTCATTCACAAATATTTTTTGGACTATATTTAACTCCATACGTTCACCAAACTACTTACTAGATGCAGCCTTAATTATGACCTCATTTCCTACTTGTCCCTGAATGCTTTTTACTTATAAACATTCAGGCATGATAACACGTATCTGTTAACAAGTTGGTAGTTGTACACACCTGAGTATTAGTGTCAATACACATCTGGTGGCCGCCTCGCATACCAGGGCGAGGCGGCGGACCCGAGGACCCTCCAGGGTTGGGGATGATGGGAGTCCATTGAGGTTTGTATTCTTGCAATCTGATGTACTGTTGGAAGAGTCCCTCTGCAAGAATGCATTATTTTATTTAAGTAAAATATCAACTTCCTCCACTCTACAAAGTCATGAAGTGTGCAAATATCCCAGCATTACTTTATATTCCTTTGTGTTCTACCTATAACATTTGAAGGTGGAGATGCACGAGACAAAATTTTACAATTTTGTCAAGGCATGTGGTCCTATTTCCAGGATCTGAAATAATGGCTGACTAGATGCTTCAAAATGTGGTAATTCAATCTAATGCTTTCCTAACATAAAATCTGAGTGACTCCATTTTCTGCCTTGCTAAGTGTGAGAAAAGTGCAAAAGACAATGAGGATGATGATGATAATGACGATGATGATGACAACAATAACGATGATGACATACAAATAAAAGATGAGTAACCTATAACATAAGGTTCGATAAAAATATACAACTTACCTTCAGCAGCCTCACCAATAAGCTGCTCACAACCATCAAAGTCTCCTTGTTCCACTAGCATTTTGTGCAATTGAGTTAGTCTTGGGTCTTCTAGCGTGACACGAGTCCGTTTTTCTAGAGATTCAAAAGCTTCTGTGTAGTTGTGTTGGCGGAAGTGCTTCAGACATAGTCGAATGGCTTCTCGTTCCCTGTACTAAAATGAAGATATAAACATTAAAAATAACATATAATTATTTCAACTGTTTTGTGGCTAAGATATCACCATTAAGATTATATTTATTTATTCTATAATCTCTGATGCCTCGTTCCTTCCGGGAGTAACTCCAAGGGGATGGCCACGGCAGAAGATCCTTTATCTATTCCTATCCATACACTCTTTCCCTACTTGTTCAAAATCCCTCCCTCTCCATCAGCAACTCTTTCATGCATGTATTCCTTTACCTTATCCTTCTATCTTACAACTGGCTTTCTTCTCCTCCTAGACTCTCAGTTCCACTCATACACTTTCTTCACAAACTCTTCACTCTTCTTTCTCTCCATATGACCAAACCACCTCATAGTAACAAAAATATGAGTAGTGTATGGACAGTAACAAATGGAGACTTCTGCAATGGCCATTTCCTTCAAGAAGCTCCATGGAACAAGCATCAGAATAGATCAAATAGACTAAACCACTCTGATTATAATACTCACTGTTGTGTACCAGTTAATACATTTCTGTACGATCGCCCAGTCATCACAGCCGCCTAACGCCACATGCCAGATGCTAAAGTTGAAAGTTGATCCCCATGACTGAAAACACAAATGTAAGATGAAATGAAGAGAAAAAGTCAGTAAAACAGGAGTGCATCTTATAAGCAGATATATATATATATAACTCTGAAGCAGAAAATACACATAGCTATGCAGAAACATTTCATTTATTATTGTATCATGGGGAGCATTTATAAATTGAATATTAGGTTTAATTTCTGTTCTTCCATGTCATCATCATCATAAGTCCATTTCAAACTAATAATATGATGCATGAAGTGAAGGGGGAAAAAATACTTTAATTCTAATTTTGCATCTGCAGTAACATTACTTTCTTATAAAGTTTGAATCTAGGTCATCACTGAAGGACGAGTAAATAACAGCTGTTTGTAAAGAAAATATATTTTGCATAGCTAGGCTGCATAAGATTTGAATATTTACCTGCAAGGGAACAATTTTAACGAAGCGAACGGGAAATTGGTGTCCCGCCACTGTGTGCTTTAGAAGGAATGTTTCGGGAAGCGAGTCATTTTTCAGTCCACTGAAAAATAAGAAAATGTAATGATAGCACTGTTACCAATATACAATAAGATAAAAATTACTAGACTCAAAAGTTACTAATGAGAAATATGTTAACCATTATGTAAAGCAATATAAAAACATGAATACAATAATGTACCGAAGTTGCAACCATTTAGTGGATTTATGTTCCTATAAAGTATACACAATATAAAATATTAATATCAAACATACCTTTCCAGTAAGAGGATCATATTATCGTCAGACAAGCCCCCATAAACACGAAACTTCTTAATGTTGCATACGTGTGTTTTTTCATACTTGCCAAATTTTATGGTCTTAAGTACTGCTGGTCTTTCAAGCTTCAAGATGAGGAACTGCAATAAAAAAGTGTTTTATATTTAGTAGTCCTAATAAAACTCTATTCTCATCACCTATAAAAATAATTTATGAATACTTTTCCTTCCTCCAGCCATCTAGCAAATTTTATTAAACTGTGCTCTTCATTGGGTTCCTCTAATTAGATATAAACCTATTTCAGTTTCACATCCAGCGTTGTCTCTGGACTCACTGAAGAAGAGGTGTTTCAAGAAGTGGGAGTACTTGACACACAAATCACACAAAACCACATAGCTTGGCGAAATGACATTATTTAAATTTTTTTGCATGGCAGAGGATAAACATAAAGCCTGGATTTAAAAGGAATTATGATGAAATTATCTTGATCACTAAACACAATGAAATTCATTTATTTCTATCAATTCACCACCTATAGCTTACCTGTGGAGGATTGTTAGAGTCTGAGGACCACCGAGATGCCTGGTTGCCGGGCTTATCTTCAAGGATGTTTCTGAAAAAGAAGTTTACTTTAGAGATTCCATAAAACAATGATGCAGAAGACAATACATTCCAACATATGACAAGGTACAATCAGCACCCATCAAATTAAGGGGTGCTACGACACACCCGTGGTCCAGATCAATCACATAAAAATGGTTATGATCTTGTTTCCTTCCTTACAAAGTATTTATCTTGTGTCATACATGTCCTCCACCAACATTTAACCCTCTCGGGAAATTGTAACATGTCAAAAAAATTTCCACGATAAAATATGTGAGTAAAACTACACTACTCGAATGTACTTTACAGTATTATACGTGGCATTTACCTAACCCAAACTTACTGTCAAAACACGTAAACTTTTCTAACTGCTCCGTAACAAACAAACTCCTAACTACCACATAACAATCTCGTAATAGCTTGCAGTTGGGTTAAGGGCATTGCATAATTAAACCTAACTCTACATTTAACCTAACTGACAGCCGTGTGTGACTATTAAACCTACAAACATACCTTTCCATGCATCATTTTAACCCAAGTAACAATTTCCCGAGAGGCTTATGGTTAATGGAAGAATAAATATGACAAAAGTTAAGTATTTCATAAAATAGGGAATGAAATATACACATTAATAAAAATAAATCTTAATTATTCCCCCTCAGATGTGTCTAATAGTGTGAGGTGGCTCTATCAAGTGAGTATATGTAATTAAGAACAGTAACAAGTAATCAATGTTATCTAACAGAACCATAACAAATCATATGTTAAAAAGATGAGCAAAAGAACATATGATAACATAGGAACATAAGAGGAAGATAATATATATTTTGTAAGACTAATATACGGTTTATAAGGTGGTAAGTCACATTGCTAATTCCCTCAATCTTTCATAGTAATCAAAATAAAATATAGTAAAGGGTTAAGTTAACTACCATAATTGTTCTTAATAACTCATAGCTATTAAGTATATAAAAAATGTATTGAATGAAAAAACCTACATATGAAGCTAATTAGGCATTGATTTTCCACATTGTCAGATGGAATAGAGTTAATAATAAGAATAAATCTAGGTTACAAGAGGCCCTTCACTAACTACAAACTACAACATCACTCTCAAACTACAACATACAATACACTATACACTCTCACACTAATAAGAATGTTTCCCTGTGGTCACAACTTTAAGGAAAGTACTTACTCAGGAACATAATTGGACGAGAAGGTGGAGAATTTATGGATAGAATACTTGAAGGGGTTAGAGTTGTCTGGTGTAACCTCGGCCATGGTTGTGAGGCACCGAGGGGGAGGAGGAAGAGGAAGAGGAGGAGGAAGAGGCGGTCTGCTCAAACTGTGGGAATACGTATTTGTTATTTACAGGCTTATTGTTATTATCATCATTATTCTCAGATGAGTTTGTAGTATTAATAAACATTCATATATAATGCATGTACATCCTTATTCCCATAATGATGTGTTAGGACTAAATGAAGCTGCAAAACATTTACAATGAAGGCAGAAACACAGATCAGTATGGGATACTGTGGAATCCTAACTTATTGTATTAAATTAGTCTACTTGCTTAATAAATAATTTTTGATCAATTGTTAAGCATGTGAACAATCTGATTAGGAGGCAGAAGAATAAGCAAAGTATGATATATTATTATTTAATTACAACTATTATTGCAATTTTGCGCGGAAATAGTTGGAGTTGGACTTACGACTGGTTGGGAATGAAACTTTGTAGATTTTCGGTGTAGCTTGACGTTCGCCCACACAATTTCTGGAAGAAACAGAATCAAAGGGGTTTATAGTTGTTTCTGTTCTAGCTTTGTTCTCCTCCACGTGGTGCACTAATAATAATAAGTAGTCCAACAAATGTTCTAGTGTCCGCTCCTATGTATTGTTATGTATTGCAGCCTTGGAGGTCCATGCGACGCCTAGTTCATACCATCCGCTTACCACTAGTACGCGTTGCTTTGTGCGATTCCTCAGCAGTAAACCCTGTTTGTGCACCGCCTATGCTGTTTTGTATCGCAGTTGATTGATCTCATTAACTTATGGTGTCGTCCCCGTCTAGATAATTAACATTGAAGGAAGCAATACCAGAACCTCAATGAGTTACTGCAGTTCCCGACTAGCAGTCTTCATTTTCTTTCAGTCGCAGACAAATTTTCTACTTGTGGGTCGGATGTAAGTATAGTTGTACTTGACACTCATTGATTATAAGTATGATTATTCTGTTTACTGATGCATGCATCATCATTTACCTTGTTTGATCATTATGATGAACAAACAATTACCCTTCCTGAGGCTGGAACAACACTTCTCTTGCTCCTTATACAGGAGGATACGATCGTCCGCTCTTTTCCCACAATCCACTGCAGGGACGGCAGTGATCATAGTGATGAATGGACAATGCAGCTGCATTGTCCATTTATCACTATGATCACTGCCGTCCTTATCGTGTATCGTTCAATGGCGACCTTAAGATCTGCAAACATAAGGTTATCTCTGCCTGATACCTCCTTCACATACACGGATTTTTCTTACGAGTCCTTACGGATCGCACAAATCCACGGATCCTTACGATTTGGCCACTTTTATGACCAATTTAAGAGTTGTTACGAGTTATTACGAGCTATTTACGGTTTATTACGGATTATTACGATGTATTTACGGAAAAAATCCACGATTTGTTACAAGTTGTCACAAATAACTACGAGCAACTTACGGGCATTTTACGAGCTTTTTACGGATTGTTACGAGTACATTACGGAATGTTACTACTCATCGAAGCTTTTACGTGTTACTTACGACCTATTTCCGTGTTGTTACGAACAGTTACGAGTATTTACGAATCCTTACAATTTTTTGCCAAAAATTATATAAATCGTAGCAGTAGCTGTAGCTGCACCATCTTCCGAAACATCACTTCTGGAGATCGAGAAAATTATGCAGCTCAATTTTAGTCCCCTTATTATAGAAAAGATATAGGCTCCTTGGAGGCAGTCCAGAGAAGAATGACCAAGATGATTCAGGGGCTGAGAAATTTACCCTACAAAGATAGATTAACACGTCTTAAATCTCTATTCCCTAGTGATAAGAAGGGCAGGAGGGGATATGATTGAGATTTTCAAATGGGTAAAAAGAATCAATAAAAGAAACATTTATCAGGTTTTAGAAATTAGTAGTCAGGATATGACACGTGGAAATGGGTACAAGCTAAAAAAAACTTAGATTCAGGACAGGTCTAGGTAGATATTGGTTCACTAACAGTGGTGAACGATTGGAATAGACTGGGTAGACACGTAGTAAGTGCTGAATCAATAGATAGCTTTAAAAGACGGTTAGAT
>JAXIVD010000684.1:63964-73964 GCA_036785275.1 Cancer borealis | reverse complement strand
ACACACACACACACACACACACACACACACACACACACACACACACACACACACACACACACACACACACACACACACACACACACACACACACACACACACACACACACACACACACACACAGTGGTTACCTACTTTGCCTGTCACCCGGCAAGGCTCATGGGTTCGAACGCTACTCAGGTCGTTAAACAAATTTTCACTAACAGGTCACGGTTATTATCCCCCTTAACCATAATCTCTCTCTCTCTCTCTCTCTCTCTCTCTCTCTCTCTCTCTCTCTCTCTCTCTCTCTCTCTCTCTCTCTCTCTCTCTCTCTCTCTCTCTCTCTCTCTCTCTCTCTCTTACATTTTTCTTAAGTAAATCGATGTGCAGTTACTGTTCTTGTACATGAAAAGTCACTCTATGGAATTATAAGATGGAACTAGTAATTCTGACGCACACAACTTGAGGCGGCGTAGTATAGTATACACGTGGACTGGTGGCGCCATCCTGTGGCCTCCGCCTGCCAAACCCAGAGGGAAAAAACAACCTGACACGTGGCACTTTATCTTGAACTTCGTGTTGGCACATGATTATTATTCATCCGGTACTGACAACACGTAGGTAAATTCTTAACTGCTATATGTCGTCAGATAAAGGAAAGATAACGAGTCTTCAGTGTCCATTGAATATCATATTGCTATCACGTTTCAGTGTGGATATGACGTCATTGAGGTAGAGATGTTATGGTGTTACTTTATCTTTGGCAGACCGATGTGGAGCTCAACTGTGTCTTAATTGTTTATTTGATTTCAACCAACCAATTAAAGTGTAGTAGTTATACATTTTGCTAACATAATTGATGCTCTGTCCGCTACGTGGTCATAAAATGGGGACGGGGAGTAGTTGGGGGTGTAAGTAGCGGAGGGAGTTTTCCTTTATACCTTCTGTTTGGCTGATCTGTTTCGTTTGTGTGTTGGTGTTCAGGTCCTTACCACAAGATGCTGAACTTACCGGGTCTTGCGGGCATCATCGTGTTCTACTTGCTCATCCTTGGGATCGGCATTTACGCAGCATGGAGGCGGCGGAACAAGGGCGGGAAGACTGAGGAAGTTATGCTTGCAGGACGCTCCATTGGACCTCTGGTTGGCGTTCTTACCATGACGGGTGAGTACTGAACTGATGCCTATAGGGCGGGAACATAGTATTGAGGCAGGACAGGTTGTTTGCCTTACTCATGATAGTTGGTGTTTTCATACTACTTACTTCTTCTCTTACGTAGTGTAACACCTCTAAATTATGTTGTTTTGTCACACTAATTACACGGTGGTAGCCGAACAGCCAACTAATTAAGGATAAGTATGTTTAGTGATGATCTATGTTTATCTTATTAACACTGATGAATATCTTAAACTATAGCTATTAGCCTAAAGGGTCTTGACAATTGTCAACGCAAGAAGGTTCCGGAGGAAGATCCTGGTGATAAAGTAATCATTGTAATACATCACTGTTACCTTAGTCATGACAAACAACCGCGTGACCTTATTCTCACCTCACACACAAATGTGAACATGAAGTAAAACATGTAAGTTACAGGTAATGCACAAAGTAAAACACACACACACACACACACACACACACACACACACACACACACACACACACACACACACACACACACACACACACACACACACACACACACACACACACATACACACACACACGAGTACATCACCTGTAAATACTGGTTTTTATAACTGGCACATGCGGGGCTGCAGCCTTACGAGTTGACTTGGCAACGAAGGTACGGATGTGATGAGGTAAGTAGAACAGTGCACCGGAGGCATATTTCCGAAAACTTCATCAGATTTTAACCCGCTCCGCCCGGGCCAGTGACGTAGGCAGACTCTGCCTCGTGATTGGCTGGCTGCACTCCTGCCCCGCCCTTCTCTTTCTCTCCCGCTCTCCTCCCGCTAGCAGCCCGTCCCCCCCCACACCCCGTTTTCCTCCATATGCCCCCTTCCTTCCCCCCCTTCTCTTCTCTCCAGCTCGCTGCCCGTCCCCCCCCCCTCCCCCCAACACCCAACACCCCTTCCCTTCTTGCCCATTCCCCCCTCTTTATTCCCTCTCTCTCCACCCCTTATGTGTGAGATAAAAAACACAAATTATAACAAATTAGTAAGAAAGAGAGAGAGAGAGAGAGAGAGAGAGAGAGAGAGAGAGAGAGAGAGAGAGAGAGAGAGAGAGAGAGAGAGAGAGAGAGAGAGAGAGAGAGAGAGAGAGAGAGAGAGACACAACAGCATTACACAGGAGCAACACAAACGATCTCTGACTTATCGGCCTATTTTAACAACTATTTTTTTTCCTATTGCTATTTGCTACATACCGTAGGAATCAGCAAGGTTTGCAGAACTCGAATCAGTGATTGAAAATACAAAGGATGGAAAACTAAGGTAGTTACAGCGAGTTTAATTTGTTTAATTAGAAAAAATCTGTATGCGGTATTTTTCTTTTACTTAGATTTTCGCATTATAGATACATTCACAATACAATCAATTTACGCTCATGATATGCATCAACGTATAACAATGACGATGGTAGGCTCAGTTTTCTTTAGTGATTTATGATAAGATGGTGAAATTGGATTAGGTAACAACATTTCGAGTCTCTCCGCGATCCCCTGTACCCCCACCCCCTTTCCTCTCTTCCTCCCCCCCACCCTTCCTTCTCTCTCTCTCTCTCTCCCTCTCTCTCTCTCTCTCTCTCTCTCTCTCTCTCTCTCTCTCTCTCTCTCTCTCTCTCTCTCTCTCTCTCTCTCTCTCTTACTATTTTGTTATAATTTGTTTTTTCGCACACGAAAGGGGTGTGGGAGGGAGAAACACACACACACACACACACACACACACACACTATTTATCTATCTATCTGTGTATCTATCTATTTATCTATCTAATCTATTTAAAGAGAGAGAGCGAGAAATATTGCGCGCGCATACTCACACACTATCTATCTAACTATATGTGAATCTACTATCTATCTATCTCTATCTATCTATCTATCTATCTATCTATCTATCGAGAGAGAGAGAGAGAGAGAGAGAGAGAGAGAGAGAGAGAGAGAGAGAGAGAGAGAGAGAGAGAGAGAGAGAGAGAGAGAGAGAGAGAGAGAGAGAGAGAGAGAGAGAGAGAGAGAGAGAGAGAGAGAGAGAGAGAGAGAGAGAGAGAGAGAGAGAGAGAGAGAGAGAGAAGGAAGGGTGGGGGGGGGAGGAAGAGAGAATGGGGGTGGGGGTACAGGGGATCGCGGAGAGACTCGAAATGTTGTTACCTAATCCAATTTCACCATCTTATCATAAATCATTAAAGAAAACTGAGCCTACCATCGTCATTGTTATACGTTGATGCATATCATGAGCGTAAATTGATTGTATTGTGAATGTATCTATAATGCGAAAATCTAAGTAAAAGAAAATACCGCATACAGATTTTTTCTAATTAAACAAATTAAACTCTCTGTAACTACCTTAGTTTTCCATCCTTTGTATTTTCAATCACTGATTCGAGTTCTGCAAACCTTGCTGATTCCTACGGTATGTAGCAAATAGCAATAGGAAAACAAATAGTTGTTAAAATAGGCCGATAAGTCAGAGATCGTTTGTGTTGCTCCTGTGTAATGCTGTTGTGCTCTCTCTCTCTCTCTCTCTCTCTCTCTCTCTCTCTCTCTCTCTCTCTCTCTCTCTCTCTCTCTCTCTCTCTCTCTTACTAATTTGTTATAATTTGTTTTTTATCTCACACATAAGGGGTGGAGAGAGAGGGAATAAAGAGGGGGGAATGGGCAAGAAGGGAAGGGGTGTTGGGTGTTGGGGGGGGGGGACGGGCAGCGAGCTGGAGAGAAGAGAAGGGGGGGGGGAAGGAAGGGGGCATATGGAGAGGAAAAGGGGGTGTGGGGGGGGGACGGGCTGCTAGCGGGAGGAGAGCGGGAGAGAAAGAGAAGGGCGGGGCGGGAGTGCAGCCAGCCAATCACGAGGCAGAGTCTGCCTACGTCACTGGCCCGGGCGGAGTGGGTTAAAATCTGATGAAGTTTTCGGAAATATGCGCACCGGAGACCTATTCATGTACTTATATATTGGTTGGGCCTTTGTTTGAATTAATAAAACAGGTATTCGGGGAATCTTTTGGAAAGTAAATGGTAGTCATCCATATGCTACAGTAAGTTCTGTGTTTTGATTAGATGGCAGAACACATCGTATCACGTGTTCTCTCGGATGAAGGACAGGACCATGAAGGTACACTCTTATAATGCCTCGATTTGCACGAAAATCAGAAAATGTGGCAGCGGGACAATTAAAACACTGGACAAGGAATGTAATCTGAAGGTTGAATAGTACATGACATTAGACTCCATTGAAATCTGAGTCAAATAATACATAATATGAAATAAAACATTATAAAAACATTTTAGAAAGATAAAAAAACAATTATAGTAATTTTAAAAACCATAGAAAACATTATCAAACAAAGAAATTAAAAAGAAAATCAAATAAGCTACTAATTATGTACGGGTAATTTCGGTTATTTTTCATAGATTCTTATTTTTCTTTGCTTATTGGTACCGATGTGTTTTTTGTATTTATTTGAATTATTTTGAAGATGATAAATGAACTATCTCCCTTTTAGTTTGCATAATTTTAATGCAAAGTGAAAATGTTATGTCAAAATAATTTTTCATTTATAGTTTATTTTCCGAGACATACCGAAGCTTTATATTCATGTTCCGTTCTCACACTACCAATACATAAGATTCATTGGCGTTCAAGAAGTGTATCGGCAAAGCGGCCTTCACAAGTATGTCTTTCTATCGTAGCATCTTGGCTCGGCGACCTTGACATCAGCTACTGTCATGATAAACTTTAATATATGCTTGGTACCCATCTCCTTCCCTTCAGACGGAATTTACATAACAGGTTTGAGATTCTTTATGATGGGAGGGAGGATGATGAGAGAAGGAGACACTGAAAGGGGAAAAGAGGGTTTGAGGAAGACTAAAGTAGGTTTGTGGTTAGTTTCTGTGACGATGATGACCGCTGTCACCGTTACCTCCACCTCCACCATTTACTGTTGTACTCTTTTCAATATTTGCAAGATGTTCTATGCATGTGTACACATTCTAGCCATTTTGTGGCATGCCACTTACGTGTTGATCACCAGGTTTAGAAAATGTGTCATCAGTGTCTGATTTGTCTTTTTCACAAGTGTTTGTCATGTTCTGAGTAGAAAAGAAACACGAATAATTTCAAGAATATCGTGTTGCTCAATTTGTGATCTGTCTCGTCAGAAAAGAAACTGGCGCATGATTTTACTACTACTACCTTCTAGCCTTCACCTCACTTTATTCACACAGCGCACTACCTTAACACTACATCGGCCTTATCCCTCCTTCCTCTCCTCCTCCCTCCATGCAACTTCATGTTTCAAACTCGCATCCTTGTTCAGCACGAAGAAAATATAAAACGGTTAATAGGATCGGATTCCCCATGATATAAACAGATTGACTTTTTTCATCTGTGGAAGTTTATGGCGCCAACCTCGCCTACACTATTTACTTGACTACGGGACTACGATTCCTCCTAGCTCTTCCCTTCTACTAGTCCCTTCTCCTCGTCTCTCTGGCTGATGCGTAGCTGAAATTTGGCTGAGGTGGACGTGTGCAGTGCCAGCGGCAGATACGATTGGCCAGGCAGGAGGGTGTGGCAGCGTGTAAGGATGTTATTGCAACCATCACAGTCTTTGAAAGTAAAGATGAAGAAAAATTACACCTAAATTATTAACGATCATATAGGGAAACCTCAATGTATGGAGGAATGTTAATTCATGAAAGAGTATATCTTAATTCTGGCCTTCTGCACATTTGTCATTCACCACACTGTCATGGAATCTCACTTACGGTACTATGGCATGGAGGTCAATCATGAAAATGCAAGGCATTTATTTGTGTATGTTATATATATATATATATATATATATATATATATATATATATATATATATATATGTATATACATATATATATATATATATATATATATATATATATATATATATATATATGTATATATATATATATATATATATATATATATATATATATATATATATATATATATATATATATATATACTTTTTTCTTTTTTTCTTTCCCCTTTAGTTTAGCAACTCTAATAGTCAGGTTTAGGCTGAACAGAAACCTTTCATAACGCTAAAAACACTGTAATTGCCACAAGTACATAATTTGAAAAATATTGTTTGATAATTTATATTATTCATAAAAAACGAATATATGAAAGATATTGATGACTGAATCTAACAACCGAAATACCCAAACGAGGGAGCGGTAGTTTAGCATCGGCAGAGTGGTACGAACCAGACTGGTCGTGAGCCACCTGGGCAGCCAGTCTAACCTTGGCCTAATAGCCTATGCCATGGCTGATGGCAAAAAAAAAAAAAAAAAAAAAAAAAAAAAAAAAAAAATCCTTGGCCGCCATCCTGGTTACATTACTTCCTGTACTCTGTAACTTGCACATTTAATAAGTAAAGTGCACGAAACCACCTCTGGTGTTTCTTTAGACATAATGATGCAATGAGTAGGCACCTGGTGCGAGGTTTATACACTACTGACGATTGTGTTCGTGATGGATATTCACCGACCCGCGCTTAATGACTTTGGCTGCGGCTGCAGCCAAAGTCATTAAGCACAAAATCAAAGAAATAAAAAGTTTAAATGTAACAGAAGCTTATTGATGAGCAATAAATAGAATAAAAAATTGAGCTCGTTGTGTATATAAGAAATACAACGCAGAGTTTGTAAAGTTTTTTTTTTTTTTTGTAAGTGTCCGAAAGACGAAACACATTTGTTTTTTGGCAGCCATTTCCTGCACACGATTCCTCGAAGGAAAAAACCTAGACATTTCCTCCCGTTTCTGTCTCGTTATTGCAGCCTATTCTAATTTTGATACCTGAGGAAGGTATGTTGGGAGATGCCTCACATAACACACCATCAACTTGAGTGTGTTGTAGGTCTCGTAACAGTGAGGTTCAAAGAACTCTTCAGTGGTGTTACGCTGGACTGCCTGTGCTTGTCTTGGCCCTGTGCCACATGGATTCACTCTCATTATTGTTTGTTACTTTTGGTTGATATTTATGAGTGAAAATGCTTATCGTTCAAACATGTTGATATTCCACACTGTGTTGTCATAAACAACATCCATATAAAACTGTTATTATGCTTCCTTTTCATAGCATGGATTTAGAACATTACAGGCGACTCAAATTATGCACAACACGAGGCATTCCCCTAAAACTTTATTTGAAGCACTACGCAGACGTGTGGTGATATGATCAATTAATTTCCGGTAAACATGTGATAGAACAAAGTATATTTAAGTGTTTTTGGATGATGCTTGAGCTGGACGTGGACGCGAGCCAAGCCGTCCCTTTACCGCTTGCCAAAGTAATGTTGCTCTTAACTGCATTTTCCTCAAGGGTGTTCACCGGTATTTGGTTGGGTTCGTTGGGATGATTATCCTCAAGGAATGCTAACATCAAAGTGAAAGTAAAAGGGGTAGGATACAGGATCACTATCAGGCCGACATTCTCATCCCGGAAATAGTCGTCTTCTGAACCTCCTTACTCGATCCAAAATAGAACAAGCGTTGAAAAGTGTTGGCGTAGCTCCGTAGATCATTCCTGTTATGGCCAGACGTCAGCGTGCAGCCCACGGACTGACGTGACGTGCGTCAAGCCACCATCAACAAGGGTCTTACATCTCAAGCGGGGACGTTAATATTAACCTTTATCTACATGAGGTCTTTCTTGGTATTTGCCGTTCCTCCCTTAATTCATCCTTCCGTCCTTTGATTTAATTATGCTTGATATATGAGTTTTTCATCATTATGTTTACTAAGTCTTTTATGGTACTGACTAATCTTAGGGGGAAATATTGTTATTGCCACATATATTTACTTACACATTGATCTGCCGTCACATGTTAATTATTTGAAATTTCAGTCCAAGCCAATGACCTACATATTTTTATGCTAATGACTATAATTTTGCCTTTTTTTCTTGCTAAACGACCTCTGCAACACACATTTACATAATTTCACGCAGAACACTTGACTTCTGACTTAAACGTTGCTTTTGACTTGAGAAAGAGAGATTCTGCTTGATAATGATACTTAAAGACTTGATTTTTGCATCTTTCAGCTATAATCACAGTCTTTATCTCTCGTCTTTAACTCACTTTTTTCTATATACTGAATTAATTACATTTTATATTTGAATTCCTCTTCGTCATCTTCAGTAAGGTTAGATATTATGTATTTCTTCGTAAAATTTTCATCTCTTTCTGTATGTTGGTTGTGTGCAAGAGAGTTTGTCTGCCAACGTATGGGAGTCGAAGGGGCTAACTCTTATAATTCTTCTAAGTAATCAAAGGCTACTTGTTTC
This sequence comes from Cancer borealis, assembly GCA_036785275.1. Lineage (NCBI taxonomy): Eukaryota > Metazoa > Arthropoda > Malacostraca > Decapoda > Cancridae > Cancer > Cancer borealis. The sequence goes on along the minus strand of JAXIVD010000684.1, from coordinate 65,481 downwards.
ATCACTTTCTCTACACTAGTTTATTATTTTCAATTTTTCGCAGTCTGTCGCGCCATTGCTTCTCTTGCACAATATTTCCTACTTAATTTCAACTATGTTCCTTTTATAATATATTATATAGTTCACCAATAAGCTCTGGAATAGTCTGTGTTACTCTATCTTTCCAGCTTCGTAAGGCTCGTTCTCCACCATAGGAAAGGCATTTAGAAACCTTGAACCTTATTGAATTTTGTGTTATTATTATCATTGTTATTATTATTATTACTATTATAATTACTATTACTATTATTATTATTATTATTATTATTATTATTATTATTATTATTATTGTTATTATTATTATTATTATTATTATTATTATTATTATTATTATTATTATCATTCCGTTTTGTACCCAGTCATTCATAATGTTCTAGATGTAAAAGAAGAAGCAAGTACATTTTTTTTCTGGTACATACTCAGCTCCATAAATTAAACTTTGATTGTAGACATTACGAATGACAGACAGGTGATACAGGACACTTGGCAGCTGTATTAACGCCTTCATTATCATATATGGGGATGAGATGTGACACACACACACACACACACACACACACACACACACACACACACACACACACACACACACACACACACACACACACACACACACACACACACACACACACACACACACACACGTAGACACACAAACACACACATTCATAACTGCAGTTGCGGAAGAGTATGCTGATATGGAAAAAAATACAGATACGTTGGTTATTTGCCCACAAAGGAATGAAAGCAGCTAAATCAAAAGTAAAATGGATAGGAAACACAAACACTATAATGTAATAATTCTTTCCCCTTGAATAATTACTCTTTGATGGTTTTTAGTCGACAATAGATAAAACAGAATAGGTGAAGTGGGTGGCGTTTTACTCTGTTGGCCACTCTAGTTACACCCAACAAGGATGGGGGAGCAATGGTGCTTAAGTAGGCTAAACGTGCTTGGTGCCACCTTTTCGTACCCATCCTGGCAATGCCGCAACTCCTCTCCACTGACCTTCCACACTCTTGCATCTAAGGGTGGTTTTCTTCGTTGCCTGCTTACTCGTTATAAGTAAACAACAATGTTCTCAAGATGCTACATTCCTTCCCTTGCACCGTCACACTCAAGGAATTCAGGGGTTAATTAGCGGCAGCTGTTGGGACACATTCATTAATAATTTAGAGATCATATTATGTTTGATGCTGCGAAGAATACCAAACTCTCTTGCATTTGATTTCAGGTTTTAACAAATTTCAAGTGAATGATTTCCAATACTAAAAATGAAGCAATTTCATAGTTATATACATGGTACAGTCCCCTGGAATCCCTGCGAGGCTCTCCTAACCTTCACACTGATCGCAGGGAGAGTATACCAGGCTCTTCCTAACCAAAATACTGAATCAGGCGACATATGTCACCTCCTTTTTCATGGGATCTGTCATTGGCTGACCTCCAGTGACCCGTCCTTCATCTTAATCCTCAA
>JAXIVD010000684.1:0-63764 GCA_036785275.1 Cancer borealis | reverse complement strand
ATTTGTTGTTGGTGATGGAGATCGCTGCTCATTGGTAAGGGGCGGAACAAAACGAAGCGACTGTGAAATCGGCCTTCAGAGTACAATCAATTTATGCTCATGATATGCATCAACGTATAACAATGACGATGGTAGGCTCAGTTTTCTTTAGTGATTTATAGTAAAATGGTGAAATTCGATAAGGGTAACAACATTTCCAGTCTCTCCGCGATCTCCCTCTCCTTCCTCCCCCGCCCCCCCCCCCCCACTCTCTCTCTCTCTCTCTCTCTCTCTCTCTCTCTCTCTCTCTCTCTCTCTCTCTCTCTCTCTCTCTCTCTCTCTCTCTCTCTCTCTCTCTCTTCTCTCTCTCATCTCTCTCTCTCTCTCTCTTTTAGATAGATAGATAGATAGATACACAGATAGTTAGATAGTGTGTGTGTATGCGCGCGCAATCTTTATCGCTCTCTTTAAATAGATAGATAGAATAAATAGATAGATACACAGATAGATAGATAGATAAATAGTGTGTGCGTGTGTGTATGTGTGTGTGTGTGTGTGTGTGTGTGTGTGTGTGTGTGTGTGTGTGTGTGTGTGTGTGGTCGCGCCAACGGTCAATGATAAAGGGAAAAAAATTTAGTTTGTTCGTATGTTATTTCAAATATCAAATATGCGCCTCTCTCTCTCTCTCTCTCTCTCTCTCTCTCTCTCTCTCTCTCTCTCTCTCTCTCTCTCTCTTCTCTCTCTCTCTCTCTCTCTCTCTCTCTCGATAGAGAGATAGATAGATAGATAGATAGATAGATAGATAGAGATAGATAGATAGGTAGATACACATATAGTTAGATAGATAGTGAGTGTGTATGAGCGAGCAATCTTTCTCGCTCTCTCTTTAAATAGATAGATAGATAGATAGATACACCAGATAGATAGATAAATAGTGTGTGTGTGTGTGTGTGTTTTTCTCTCCTCCCACACCCCTTTCGTGTGCGAAAAAAACAAATTATAACAAAATAGTAAGAGAGAGAGAGAGAGAGAGAGAGAGAGAGAGAGAGAGAGAGAGAGAGAGAGGGAGAGAGAGAGAGAGAGAGAGAGAGAGAGAGAGAGAGAGAGAGAGAGAGAGAAGAGAGAGAGAGAGAGAGAGAGAGAGAGAGAGAGAGAGAGAGAGAGAGCGAGAGAGAGAGAGAGAGAGAAGAAAGGGTGGGGGGGGAGGAAGAGAGAAAGGGGGTGGGGGGCACAGGGGATCGCGGAGACTCAAAATGTTGTTACCTAATCCAATTTCACCATCTTATCATAAATCACTAAAGAAAACTGAGCCTACCATCGTCATTGTTATACGTTGATGCACATCATGAGCGTAAATTGATTGTACTGTGAATGTATCTATAATGCGAAAATCTAAGTAAAAGAAAATACCGCATACAGATTTTTTCTAATTAAACAAATTAAACTCACTGTAACTACCTTAGTTCTCCATCCTTTGTATTTTCAATCACTGATTCGAGTTCTGTAAACCTTGCTGATTCCTACGGTATGTAGCAAATAGCAATAGGAAAAAAAATAGTTGTTAAAATAGGCCGATAAGTCAGAGATAGTTTGTGTGCTCCTGTGTAATGCTGTTGTGCTCTCTCTCTCTCTCTCTCTCTCTCTCTCTCTCTCTCTCTCTCTCTCTCTCTCTCTCTCTCTCTCTCTCTCTCTCTCTTACTAATTTGTTATAATTTGTTTTTTATCTCACAAAAGGGGTGGAGAGGGAGGGAATAAAGAGGGGGGAATGGGCAAGAAGGGAAGGGGTGTTGGGGGGAGGGGGGTGGACGGGCTGCGAGCTGAAGAGAAGAGAAGGGGGGGGAGGGAGCGGGACATATGGAGAGAAAACGGGGGTGTGGGGGGGGACGGGCTGCTAGCGGGAGGAGGGAGCGGGAGAGAAAGAGAAGGGCGGGGCAGGAGTAAGCCAGCCAATCACGAGGCAGAGTCTGCCTACGTCACTGACCCGGGCGGAGCGGGTCAAAATCTGATGAAGTTTTCGGAAATATGCGGCCCGGGCGGAGAGGGTTAAAATCTGATGAAGTTTTCGGAAATATGTGCCCCGGTGAGGTTGTCAGATAGGATTTACATAAGGCGTTTACATGTGTGCCCAAACTTCCTAATATCTTAATACCTTGTTTTCACGAACACGATTAAGGAGAAATGTCTTGGTTGGTGTTGCCACAATTTTCCTAATATATATTTCTATCTTAATGCTTGTTTTTAGTTTTCTTTTATATTAAAAGCGACATATATTATATACATATTTTAAATTATAAGCACAGAAATGATCCCAAACATCTTACTTTCTTCAGATTTATTCGAAATAGATATCATGGTTTCTCCGTATATTTCGCACCGCTTCCACCCTTGACTCCACCTAAGGTAGAAGCCAACATCTCGCTATGTGATACAAATTCCCTTATATATTACAATCATTATGCTTGTTTGTGAATTTTTGTTATATTAAAAACAACATTAATAATGTAAATGTTATGTATTTCAACAACTGTTATGATCTGAAACATCTTACTTTCATCTTATTTATTCGAAATGTATATCCTTACATATTTGTGTGCAATATACAAACATCTTATTTCTTACTTTAATTTGATGGAAATAACTGTAAACAATATAATATGCTTTTTACTTATTATTTGGAAAAAGGGAACAATTGTATGTCGAAGCCACAACCACATAATGCATTGAAACATCAACACCCACACAAGTTTGAATGCCACATCTCGTTATTTTCTACAATTCTCTAATATATTTAAATCTTTTTGCTTGTCTCTGGTGTTCTTCTATATTAAAAGCAATATATATAATATAACTCTTATGTATACGATCAACTATAGTGGTCTCAAACATCTTACTTTCCTCTGATTTATTCGAAATATATACCCAGATTCTTTCTCATAAAAACACACACATCCGCTTCGCTCCACCCACGCAGAGGGCCCACATTTCGTTATTTTCAATACTTCCCTAATATATTTCAAGCTTTATGCTTGTTTTTGGTTAACTTTTATATCAAAAACAACATATATAATATAAATCTTATAATTTTCTACAACTGTTATGGTCTTGAACGTCTTACTTTCCTCTTATTTAATCGAAATATTATCCCGTTGAGTGCCTTCATAAATGAAGTTCTGAAGTTGAATGAATTTTGATTGGTTACATGACCAGAGGCCAAACACTCGCAAACGCAGAAATTCGTATCTTGAAAGTGTTTGCGATGTGTTGGTCAGAATTTGCCTAGTCATTGCATCTTGGCAAGTGGTCTTGACATTACATGTAAACGCCTTTATTTTAGATGTGAGTAAAAACATTTGGGGAGAGTGTTGTCTTGGGATAGAAAGATCTTGCTGTTACAACTTTGTTTGGCTAAGAAATCTTATAACCTTGGCTCGGCGGGAACTCTTTAGCGCGCCAGATTCAAAAGATAAAGAAATAAAAATAACTAGTTATTGGGGCCAATTCGTGGCATCACAGCAGCTATTTCTCAGACGTTGGGACTTCCAACGTTTCATTTTAGACCTTCGTTTAATCATGTAATTGTTGTGAACTAAAGTGAAATAACCGAAGAATATGAATTCTTGAGCAGCACAAGTCCGCCTCGCCCACGTCAAAGGTTATCGTGGGGATATTCACGTCAACACTCGGTGTTCAATGGAATAATTAACGGTGACACAAGAAGTATGTGGCGGCCACAGTATAACCAAAACTGTGACATTTTCGAGGCATACGTCAGCGTCATATGTCAGCTTATGGCTTAGGTCAAAAGTTCAATAATAACTGATAGATCAGAGTTACAGAGTCACCCAATCACAAGCTGCTCTTACCTCGCCTACTTAGAAGTCAATAGATTCTGTCGATAATAAGCGACTAGCCGGCGGATGGCTTCTTGTATTTCTCTCAGGCTTTTTGCCATTCTTGCTGGTATTCGTTTCCTTGTTTCTTTACATTCTTATTCAATCTTCTCTGTATCCTATTTTCTTTCTTCTTGCTAGTTATCGCTATCTCTACCTCTTTGCCCCACCACCCTTTAAGTATGAGTGGGCCCACTTAAATTTTTTTGGTTCCAATTTCATTGACTGCTTCTTGCTTCAAAACTTCTTTGATCTCACTTTCCCATGTGTCTCCACTCACCAGTCACCAGGAGAAGGGGGAGGGGGGATTTTCGAGAATATTCCTCCTTTGATCTTTTTACTGAGTGATTATTGAGAACTAAAATTATTATCAGCTTATAGGAAATTAATTTTGACGCTGAACAAGTATCATCTTGAGATCTTTTGAACCTGATTTCTGGATTAATATATGGGGGTGATTGGCTTACGTGACTTTTATCACGTAGACAGGCGAGAACATGATGCTTACACCACATGATGCAATATTACGTATTTCTTAGCAAAGTGTTGTGAGAAGATAGCTAAGTAGGTTAATTATATTAGGCTATGGAGTGCAGTTTTACGAGTTAATGAATATTAATGGTTTGAATATAATATGATTCTAATGTCTTTCCATAGAACACTGACTTGAGGGGGATGACTGTACAAAACTTGAAGATTTGGGGGCAATTCCAATATTAAACAATAATATCAATATACAATACAAAAATTATAAATGATATGTGAGTAAAAACATTTATATAACGAAGTATCACCTTGGGAATACATGTTAATCGCAGAACAATAACAAAACGAAGGCACATTCAGTAAGGCCTAGGTGAGATCAAATTGTGGCATCACACGGTCCAATGTGACCATTCATATCTCCCACTACCATCCACTAACCATCTTTCCAATCTTTTTCACTTATTTTAACCATCACTACATATAGCCTTTTATTTTCTGGGTAATTTTCAGCCTTTTCCACTCCCATATAGACCACTGTAATCCACCACACTTCATTATACTCTGTTACTTTCACTGTTAATATGTCACCTTTTTTGTACCCTAACTTCTCTAACTCCTCCTCCATGCATACTTCAGATATATCTCTTCCTTCTTTCCTCTTCATTATTACTCCTACTCCACCTCCCTTCTTTTCTCCAATCTTTCTTCCTCATCCAATCCCTATCGACTCGCCTTCTTGTCATTCAATTTGCGGTCATGCCATCCTGTTTCTCACACTGCTATCACGTCACAATCTTTTTTTCTTTCTTCCACCAGAGTTCTCTACTTTCCTTCATTCCATCCTCTGGTATTTAAGGCCTCTTCTATTTGCGTGAATCCGTTTCAGATCACTGAATCTGGGCGGGGCTTGGCCGCTCTGGGCGGGGCTTAGCCGCGAAATCGTGTTCTATTTACCATCTTAACCCGTGATCTGTAACAGATTCCTGAATCAGTCGAATCTGATTTGGGAGGTGGGTTATAGCAGACGACACTCGTTCGCGGGTTTTTTGCACCAGCCTGAGCCAGCCTTTTCTCAGAAGTTAATATTGATATATACCTCCAATAAAACAGTGTATATATACGAGAAAGATAGTAAGCGTTAGAGAAATGTTGTAGAAATGTTACTGTAGGCACAGAATTGTATAATATTGGTGATGAATATCAAAAACAAAGGAGATATATAACAGCAGCCTCTTCTCGGAATCTATTATTAATATATACCTCCAATAAAAACAGTGTATATATAAGAGAAAGCTATTAAATGGTAGAAAATTGTTTGAGAAATACTACTGTAGGCTTAAAATTGTATAATAATGGTGATGAATACCAGAAACGAAGGAGATATAACAGCAGCCTCTAACCGGATTATTTATTTTCTTTGAATTTTGATATATACTCCCAAGAAAACAACTTACTTGTATGTGAAAGAGATTAAATGGTACAAAAAGTCTGCATAAATGTTAGTGTAGGTACAAAAATATGTATAACCGTAGCATATGAATAGTTAAATAAGATATCCCCAAAGTTTATTTTGGTTAAGGGGAAGCTCTACTCTACATTGATATACACAAATGATTCTGACACTCATTACCGTCCCAAATAAATAGTTAATAAGATATCCCCATTCCCTATCTTCTCCCAATAAACATGAGGACATGTGGGAATGTAAGGTTTTTTGGCTGGATGTAAAAGTAAAGTTTTACCCAAATCTAACCTAACCAGGGAAAGCCTATCGGCGCTACAGATTAGACATATATAAAAACAAGGGGTATTTCTTTACAACTACTGCTCCACCTCTTTATTATATATATGAAATCTTACATACTATACATAGTGCACTTAACACATCTGTGAAGGTTTTAGGGGATGCTTACCATTATTTACCTCGCAAAAAGTCTTTGAAGTTATGTTATGTTGGTTAAGTTAGGTTAAGTTATGGTTAGGTTAAGGTTATTAGGTTAGTTTGCGGTTATGTTATGGTTATGTTAAGTTAAGTTTGGTGCGGTTCAGTTAGGTTCGGTTACATAAGATTTTTACATTATAATACCCAAAAATACTAATTTGCGAACCCTAACCTCCGGGTGATAAAATGTAAAAATCTTATATAATCGAACCTAACTTAACCTAACCATAACATAACCGTAACCTAATAACTTTAACATAACCATAACTTGACATAACCTAACCAACCTAACATAACCTATCATAATTTCAAAGAAGTTTTGCGAGCTAAATAATGGTGAGCACCGCCAGAAACCTTCACAGATATGTTGAGTACACTATATATAGTATATTTATAATAAAGAGGTGGAGCAGTATTTGTAAAGAAATAATAGGTGTAACATTGTCAAGGTTAACCTTGAGGTTCATCAGACTTGAATCTACTTTTCAAGAATCTAATGGTGTTTTCAATAACACATTTAGTTATATAAAAATTTTTTTATTGTACAATAAGCAGGTTGGTTATAATTAGGGGTGCCGCTGTCACCCTAAATGCATCAGGAAATGAAAATTGTAACTCTCAACACTTCCTCGGAGAAGTGACTAGTGTGACGGCTGCATGGGCAGCGAGCCAGCGACTGGCCTCTCATTGTTATTGTTTTGATCCCGCGAATCCAAAACAGATTCTGCTGTTCTATTTGCACCCAATTAATCCAAAACAGATTCGGATTGAGAGCTGAATCCGAAGTAGATTATTGAGAACAAATAGAAGAGGCCTTTAGGAAGGCCAACCGCATATTCTTATTGTCACTCCTTGCCTTTAGCTATGCCTCATTGTGGACAATCTCCTTGTGTTGGGCCCATTCCACAACATTCCATGACATCCATACTTTTCCAATGCCTGATATATGTACACCATCACGAGTCCATACACGCCTCCAGTCCATTCTTTCGTGTAGTTGCAGTCTTGAGGGAAATCTTAAAGGCCTCTTCTATTTGCGTGAATCCGTTTCAGATCACTGAATCTGGGCGGGGCTTGGCCGCTCTGGGCGGGGCTTAGCCGCGAAATCGTGTTCTATTTACCATCTTAACCCGTGATCTGTAACAGATTCTTGAATCCATCGAATCTGATTTGGGAGGTGGTGTGGTGCCCGGGGGGGGGAACGGGGGCGTTATTTTATTTATTTATTGTTGTTAATTGTTGTTATTCTATTCTTTATTTAATTTATTTGTTTTACTTTCACTTCACTGCTGAAGGACCACCAGTGTGATGCCTTGTCATTAAATTAACTTCTAATGGGGAACTCTCATGGCAATTAAAAAGATATTTACTTTGATTAATTAAATTTATTAATGGTCCCTGACGTTGGATATTTCCCTGAATATTACGAAAAGAAAGCTGCCACCACCCCCAAAGGTTTAATGAGAATTAGGGGATTCTCAGGGAATTTAGTTTCTTCCTAAAGGGAAGTTAAAATATTCGAAAGAGAAAATAATTACTACCAGGCAAATATAGGCGACCAATGAAAAGAAAAGGGGAACTGATTTAACAATTTAGTTATTTGGTAGAGTGGACTGAGTTTCAATAAGGCACATGGATTCGTGGATTTGTTTCATATCCTTTTTCAAGAGTGTTGAGCACCTCCCACAACAACGGAGGTTAGTATTAACACAGAATCACTTTCTCAGATTTTACTTGAGTTATTTATTTAATGTATACTTTGAATATCACAGGCTGATCACTGAGTCTTAGAAACACGGCTTAGTTATAGTATCAGACAACTTAATGGCTCATGGCAGAAAAACATCATCTTCCTCAAAAAAGAAAATAAATACAGAGTTGGCAATACTTATCTCACCTCGAGATACCAAACTCTTCACACATTACACATTATACCCTTGACTCCCTTCCCTGAAAAATATCACCTTAAAAATGTTATAATTTTGTAACTGGGCCTGAGAACAGTTAAAGAACCTTTTCTCAGGGGATTTCCGAAAGTAAGGTGATCTCAATGTTTCTGTTTATGCATACATAGTATAATTCTTCCTCACTAAGTAGGAATACGCGATTCCTATTCCTGAATACATGGGCTGGGTCTATCAGACCGTCTTACGTGACACATAGTTTCCTAAAGCTTAAGTTGGAAATTTGGCAGTGGCTTCTAGCCGTTCATTGAACTACAAAAACAAAAGAAAGTAAATGAGAAATTGGTGTAACTGTCGTGGAGGCATTCTTTCCCTGTAAACGCAATCAACGTTGAACCCCAAGTCAGTATAATTCACTTCCTTAACTCAGAAGTTAATATACAGTCACAATAACATAGAAATTACCGTGAAAAATATATATTGTACACCATGAAATATTTTGTAGGGGAATAGGGGACCATGCGGTTTTGAAACCACGTTGTCCTTCTTTAAGAGAAGGAAATTGGTATTATCCACTTATAATAGATCTCAATAGGGGTTTACATGTATTGTCAGACTATTGGGGAAGATTATGGACTATATATTAATGGTGAGAGGCATTGAATTTCACAAATATTGAGGGATTTCGAGAGCGATGTCACTCACCTGTAAACGCAATCAACGTTGAACCCCAAGTGACGCTCTCTGGGAAAAAGGCGGGAGATGAGAAGGGGGAAGGGGGGGTTTCGAGGATATTCCTCCTTTGATCTTATTATTAATTGATTATTGAGACGTAAAATATTTATTAGTTTATAGGAAATTAATTTTGACGCTAAATAAGTGACATTTAGATATCTATTGAACCTGATCTCTGGATTACTATATAGGGGAAAATTTTTGTCTACGTGACTTTTTGCACGTCGACGAGCCCCGGGGCATGATCACCTCATATGATGCAATATTACGTCATTCTTAACAAAGTTTTATGGGAAGATAACTAAATAGGTTAATTATATTAGACTATGGAGAGCATTTTGACAAGTTAATAACTATTAATAGTGATTAGATTATGATATTAATTTCTTTCCATAGAAAACTGTCTTGGGGGGGGATGACTGCATAGGATTTGAAAGTTTGGAGAAACAATTCTAATATAAACATTAATATAAACATATAGTATAAAATTATGAATGATGTGTGAGTAAAAACATTTATATAATGCAGTATCCCCTTGGGAATACAGGATCTAAGGGCAGACTAAACAAAACAAAAAGGTACATTCAGTAGGCCTATTTGAGATTAACTTGGAGGCATCACAGTGGGTTATAGCAGACGACACTCGTTCGCGGGTTTTTTGCACCAGCCTGAGCCAGCCTCTTCTCAGAAGTTAATATTGATATATACCTCCAATAAAACAGTGTATATATACGAGAAAGATAGTAAGCGGTAGAAAAATGTTGTAGAAATGTTACTATAGGCACAGAATTGTATAATAGTGGTGATGAATGCCAGAAACAAAGGAGATATATAACAGCAGCCTCTTCTCGGAATTTATTATTAATATATACCTCCAATAAAAACAGTGTATATATACGAGAAAGATATTAAGTGGTAGAGAAACGTTTCAGAAATACTACTGTAGGCTTAAAATTGTATAATAATGGTGATGAATACTAGAAACAAAGGAGATATAACAGCAGCCTCTAACCGGATTATTTATTTTCTTTGAATTTTGATATATACTCCCAAGAAAATAACTTACTTGTATGTGAAAGAGATTAAATGGTACAAACATTCTGTATAAATGTTAGTGTAGATACAAAAATATGTATAACCGTAGCATATGAATAGTTAAATAAGATATCCCCAAAGTTTATTTTGGTTAAGGGGAAGCTCTACTCGGGAATTTTACATTGATATACACAAACGATTCTGACACTCATTACCGTCCCAAATAAATAGTTAATAAGATATCCCCATTCCCCATCTTCTCCCAATAAACATGAGGACATGTGGGAATGTAAGGTTTTTTAGCTGGATGTAAAAGTTAAGTTTTACCCAAATCTAACCTAACCAGGGAAAGCCTATCTGCGCTACAGATTAGACATATAAAAATAAGGGGTATTTCTTTACAACTACTGCTCCACCTCTTTATTATATATATGAAGTCTTACATACTATACATAGTGTACTCAACACATCTGTGAAGGTTTCAGGCGGTGCTCACCATTACTTACCTCGTAAAACGTCTTTGAAGTTATGTTATGTTGGTTAAGTTAGGTTAAGTTATGGTTAGGTTAAGATTGTTAGGTTAGTTTGCGGTCATGTTATGGTTATGTTAAGTTAGGTTAGGTGCGGTTCAGTTAGGTTCGGTTACATAAGATTTTTACATTTTAATACCCAAACCCCAAAAAAACTAATTTGCGAACCCTAACTTCCGTGTGATAAAATGTAAAAATCTTATATAATCGAACCTAACTGAACCTAACCATAACATAACCTAACAACTTTAACATAACCATAACTTGACATAACCTAACCAACCTAACCTAACCTATCATACTTTCAAAGAAGTTTTGCGATGTAAATAATGGTGAGCACCGCCAGAAACTTTCACAGATATGTTGAGTATACTATGTATAGTATATTTATAATAAATAGGTAGAGCAATATTTGTAAAGAAATAATAGGTGTAACATTGTCACGGTTAACCTCGAGGTTCATCAGACTTGAATCTATTTTTCAAGAATCTAATGGTGTTTTCAATAACACATTTAGTTATATAAAGTTTTTTTTATTGTACAATAAGCAGGTTGGTTATAATTAGGGGTGCCGCTGTCACCCTAAATGCATCAGGAAATTAAAGTTGTAACTCTCAACACTTCCTTGGAGAAGTGACTAGTGTGACCGTGACGGCTGGGCACTGGACAGCGATTGGCTTCTCATTATTATTGTTTTCATCCAGCGAATCCAAAACAGATTCTGCTGTTCTATTTGCACTCAATTAATCCAAAACAGATTCGGATTCAGAGCAGAATCCGGAGTAGATTATTGAGAACAAATAGAAGAGGCCTCTAGATCAAGATCTGCCACCTGTGACCTGTCACATCAAGATCAAGACCAGTTTACCACCATTCACCATGGCAAACGCAAAGGCTTCAAGGATTTCCGGATATTATGGGGAATTAAAGAAGTTTATCGAAAACTCAAACTACAACAAAGTCATTAAGGTTGCAAATAAAAGTAAGTATATTGATTGAACCCGATAAGTGAACAAAAGCTGGTAATCCGTGTTTTTCCTGTACACAAGCAGGCCAGATGACAAAATACACAGATGTTTACATCTTATCATGATTTGAAACACCCTGTACATGCATATTTCGACCTTTTTCACTTAATGCTGGCTCACAAGGTTGCATGGGCTATAGCAGCTTCCTTGCATAGGTCTAAGGCTCTGAGGTCTTTTTGGAGCATGGTAAATTTTCGGTTAATTTGCAGAAAGGGTTTCTCAAATAACTTTTTAAGAAAGATTAGCGTAAATCTAAAGAGCAACGCCTCGAAAATGATCAGAATATTTTTTGTTGCAGTACACAGGATACTTACTGTACTAAACATCTGTGAAGGTTTTAGTGAACTAAACTGACTCCCCCAACCTAACCTAACTTTGCCGGATCCCTCCAACGACACAAAATAGGATAGATGTGATGTAATAAAAGTAAGAAAAAGAGCATTGATGTATTTGCTACCCTAGCCTAAATTAAACTGATTCGTGGGAGCTACGCCCTCTCCGTACACCACCATCCTAACCTAATCTAACGAAGTGACTGCACGTTAAAACCTTGACAGATGTCCAGTACAGTAAATATCATGGGTAAAGATTCGTAAGACGACCCATTCGATATCTCCTTACCTTTATAATGAACTGCAAATTTAACATCAGATACTTGTTCAGATCTGGTCAAACAGTTATGCTGCTTTAATACAGAAAAAATATGAATTTTTTTTTTGTTAAGGTTACGTACGGTTTGGTTAGGTTTAGTTAGGTTTGGTTGGGTTAGTTTTGGTTAGACTTATTCATCTGCAGCTCTGGGAAGGTTATGCTAACAAAGCCATTTTTTTCAGTAAGATTTTACACCTTCACCAAAATGGCGTGTGGCTACGAAAGAAAATGGCGTCTGCACCTCGCACAACACCTTACTTTTAGTCATAGAAAACATTTGAAAGCTTCTAAATTAACATAACTTAACCTAACTAAACCTAACCAAACTTAACTAAACGTAATGAAACCTAACTAAACCTAACATAACCTAAAAAAAAAAGAAAAATTCTGTAATTCAGCGGCATAACTGTTTGAGATGATCTGAACGAGTATCTGAAGTAGAATTTGCAGTGCATTGTAAAGGTAAGGAGATATGAAACGGGTCGTCTTACGAATCTTTACGATATCATGTGTACTACAACAAATAATATTCTGTTCCGTTTGGAGGTGGTGTTCTTCAGATTAACCAAAATTAGGGTATTATTTTGCATTTTCATCTGAATGCTCTAGAGAATTGAGTTTTATATTTTTACATAACCTGATGCATTCTGAGAAGGTTTTCTTAATTACATTTCCATCACAAATTCCTAGTTGCTGAGATATTCAATGTTTTCTATGAGACCTTCTCCGAGAATAAAGTAAAGTTAAGTTTGGGTTGGACAATGTTCTGTTATTTGTCCATATAGGTTAAGGTTTGGTTGATTTATGTTATGTTATGTTATGTTAATTTAGAAGATATTAAATGTTTTCTGTGACCAAAAACTGGGTTTGGGTGAAGTGCAGATGCCATTTTCTTTCGTAGTCAAACGCCAGTTTGTGTAACCATCAGTACAATACGTGTTCGTCAATAGGTCATTGTTAGATTATGTTAATGATTTTGGCACCTTGTTTATACCATAAATCATTGTGTTTCGTCTTTCCCACCCAAGAATCCAGCATTCCCATGAATCCCCAGGCTTGTTGGGGGTGATGAGGATATCTTATATATGCATTGACGACGGGAATAAATGTCAAAATCATTCAAAATGGATCAAAATCTATACGAAAAGTGTGTTATTTATGTCCAGATGCATTTTGAAATTCCTGTCGTATCTTTGCTTCTATTTTCTCGCTGCCTTACCAGTTGGCATTATGCTGTCACTGAGCAGACATCTGTCACTTGAAGTTATCTGTGTTCCTCTGTTGATAAACTTAAAAGAGAAAACTATGCATCAAACACGTCCAACAGTCTTGATCTTTTCTTAACTTAAAACCTTTCAGCTTACTCTGTCAAATTTTTCTCTCCATTGGGCTCCTCTGATCACAATCTTATTTCCGTTACCTGTTCTATCACTCTAGTGCAGCCTCAGGACCTGCTTAAGCAGAGGTGCTTCTGGTATTTCAACTCTGCTAAGTGGAAGGACCTGAGGCAGTACTATTCTGAGTTTCCTTGGGATGATTATTGCTTCCATGTGAGAGATCCTTCTCCTTGTGCCGAGCACATAACAGAGGTGATTGTCTCTGGCATGGAGTCATACATTCCTCACACCTTCTCTAATACTAAAGCTAAAAAGCCCTGGCTTAACTCTGATTGTTCTTGTGCTGTCAATGATAGAGAGGCGGCTCACAAACGGTACCGTAGTCATCTATCTGCTGAAATTCATGCCTTATATATTTAAGGTTAAGGTTAAGGTGCATGGGTTTCAGCTCCGGTATCCATCAATGAAGATGCTCTCCAGAACGTCAGCCGGGCAAGCCCAATCCCCCACTGTGGTTCCCGACCACAGCAGTTCCCGACCACAGCAGTTCCTCCCCAGTAAACAGCTTAAGCATCACAAGCCTGGGCGGAGACTCGAACTGCCGACCAAGCGAATGCAAGGCCAGTGCGCTACCACTGTACTAGCCAGGAGGCTAGAAACTCTTTCATCAATAGAAAATGTCAAAATCTTTCTAATTTTAACTTCTCATGATTTCTGGCATCTAGCCAATAATATCTCTAACAATTTTATTTTTTTCCCTCCTTTACTTCTACCAGATTGCTCTACAGCTGTCTCTTCTTTCTCTAAGGCTGAACTCTTTGCTTCAAACCTTTGCTATCAACTCTAGTTTGGATGATACTGGGCATTTTCCTCCTACTCCTCCATCCTCTGACTACTTCATCCCAAAAATAAGAATTCTTCATTATGACATTTTTAATGCCCTCTCTGGCCTTGATTCTTGGGGGGCTTACGGTCTGGATGGATTCCCTCCTGTTCTCAAAAACTGTGCTTCCGAACTCGCTTCCTGTCTGGTCAAACTGTTTCGTCGCGGTCTCTCTACTTCTACCTAGCCTTCTTTCTGGACGTTTGCTCACATTCAACCTGTCCCTAAAATGGGTGACTGCTCCAATCCTTCAAACTACCGCTCTATAGCTTTGACTTCCTGTCTTTCTAAAGGCCTTGAGCCTGTTCTTAATAAGAACACAAAGAGGCATCTATCAGCTCACAAACTTCTCTCTGATTGCCAGTATGATTTCCAGAAAGGCTTGTCTACTGGTGATCTTCTTGTTTTTCTAAATGAATCTTGGTCCCTCTTTTAGGGACTTCGGTGAAAACTTTCCTGTCAGCCTTGTCATATTGAAAGCCTTCGATAGAGTCTGGCATGAACCTTTAATTTCTAAACTACCCTCTTATGGATTCTATCCTCTCTGACCCTTCATCTCCAGTTTCCTTTCTGACCGTTTATTACTTCTGTAGTGGATGGTCACTGTTCTTCCACTAAAACTATCAACAGCGGTGTTCCTCAGGGTTCTGTCCTATCACCCATTTTTTATCTATTATTCATCAATGATCTCTTAAATTTTACTTCATGCCTTATCCACTCCTATGCTGATGACACTACCTTGCATTTTTCAACGTCGTATAAGACGCCCAACCCAACAAGAATTAAGAGATTCAAGGTGAGATGCTATAGAATGCCTAACCTCTGATCTTTCACTAGTTTCTGATTGGGGCAGAGCAAACCTGGTTCTGTTTAATGCCTCAGAAACTTAATTTCTACAACTATCTATTCGACATAACCTTCCAGATAACTATCCCCTCTTCTTCAATGACACTCAATTGCCCCTCTTCTCCACATTAAACTTACTTAGTCTTTCGTTTACTAAAAGCAAAAGGAAACAGGGGAAAGTGCGCAGCCTGGTGTATTCTCTCCTACTCTCAGAACGTATCAGCAGACCCTACATCAAGACTGCCTGTCTCCACACTTAGTCCATAATCTTGTCATATGATGTGTCATTTATAACACCAACAAAACTTCCAAAAAAGTATCAAAAAATGCTAAAAATGCTTCAAAATCATGAAAAATGCCCTGCCACATGGTGTGCCATGTGGCAGGGCATTTGAATAAACCTTTAAATGAAGGCAAACAATGGAAATTTTAATATAGAATAAATTTAGCTAGATACATGCAGTTTTCACCAGGGTTGTGGAGTCGGAGATGAAAAGTTCGATTCGATTCCAGGTATTCTTAAAATGCCGATTCCAACTCCGCCTCCGACTCTGGGTATTCGTGAAAAGCCGACTCTGACTCCGACTCCGACTCTGACTCCTACAGAGTAATTTTAAAGACATAGTACAGAGTAATTTTAAAGCAAACAGGATAATATTAAGGGTGAATTTAGGGTAAAGTTGGCAACGACCTGGCTAAGGCTGGCAGCAGCCGCATCACTGCTCCAGTGACCGCTCGTCTTCCGTTGAGAGTGAAAGTGTGACTGCCGCAGCTCCGTTGCGTTCCCGCCTTCTTACGACTCCGACTCCGACTCCTAATACTCTTAGGAATCCGACTCCGACTCCACCCAAAACCTACGACTCCTTACGACTCCGACTCCGACTCCGCATCCCTGGTTTTCACAAGAAGATGAAGGGCATTTCAAGTGTAACGAAAGTGAGTACAAGTACTACAATCTGTGCTTTTTTGACATGTTTTAGTGAGTTCTTATTGTGTGGAAGGGCTAGAAAGGTAATAATCGAATAATTTGGACTTTTAGCTAATTTGACATGAGATGTCCCACCAATTAGGTAAAATTATAGAGGCTTAAGTGTACTATTAGAAATTTTAATCTATGGTTTCATTATTTGCGGAGTTTGAGGAAACCAGTCGTGCAAATTTTTGAGGGCTATAACTATATTTATATTTTTTCTATTAATGTTATTTATTTTGGCAGTTGTGGCAGAGGATGTGGCAGAAGTGAAAGCTTGGCAATGCAAGGCAGTTGCACTAATCAACTTGGAACAATTTTCTGATGCACTTGCTACTGTCAACAAGTCCAAGTTTTTCTCGTAAGTGTCCTTGATTAGCTTTAGTTTCTCTGTGAATTTGTTTTACTATTGAATTCCCATGAATAAGGCCATCCTATAAAGATACATAAGTACTGAATGTCCATAATTTCATGGCAAACCCTGATTTATGAATTAGTTATGTTTTGTAAAAACTGTTCTCTAATTCCTCAGGATAATTCACTCATTGTTGCATGAGTAAAGCTGTTTCATCTGTAGATGTTCCTTTTCTCTCTGTTCTGTTATGTTAACAGGGAAGTTCTGTGTGGTTTTAATGAGGATATATATTATATACCATGGTGCTTTAAGTTACTGTACTACTTACAAATGTACAATACAGCTTGTCGGCGTGTGAAATATCACATATACATAGATATATCATTTATCAAGGGTTGATTAAGCTACACAAGGGTATTAGGAAAAATTATTAGCAACCAGAGGTACATTCATAAAGGTGGTACCTTTGCTGATCTCCACCTTTATGTGGTTGAATTGTTAGTACACCCGTTACCGTGGAACAAACGGGAAGAGCACAGGGAACATCAGCTGTTGTTTGTAGTGCTTTAACTTGATGATCTGTGGCTCATGTCCCCCCAGTAGAGCAGCGTTTACTTCTCCAGCTGCCAGTGACCCTTTACTAAGGCAGTACAAAAAGGGTTATGGGCAGAGAGGGGCTTCCTTCTAGCTCTGGAAGGGGAAATGTTTGAAAGTGGGACCAAGTAATGTAAATGGCCTGAGCACTTTAAAAGAAGTGGAGAATTTTGATGGAGGATGGCTGGACTTTATTGGGTTACGAGAAACCTATATAAAAGGTTGTGGAGTGATAGATTGTATGATTGAGAGTGAGAGTGAAGTGTGGGAAGGAATAGATGGAATGTGATGTGGCGTGGATGAGAAAAGCAAGGAAAGGGTAAAGGGAGGATGTGCACTCATAATGTCTCTGATGGCAAGGCGTAAAGGCACATGGATGGAAGGGATCTAGGATAGTGTGGACAGTTGTAAAGGTAGGAATACTGAAATATGCATGGGTCTGTGTTTATGCACCTGTAAATGAGAGAACTGGGAAAAGGAGAGAGTAGATGGAAAAGTTAGTGAATGAGTGTCTGATGGAATCAGGTAGAGGGAGTAGAATACTATTATTTGGAGATATGAATAGAAGGGTTGGAAACAATGAGGTAGCAGGTGTGGTGGGAAAGTGGGGCGTGGAAAGAATTGATTAAAATGGTGAGTACCTGTGGACACGTGTGGAAAGGGGATGTTCTTAGCAAACACCTTTTTTCAGCATAAAATGATTCACAGGTACACATGGGAAAGGAGAGATGAGTGAGGTGAGCAGAAAAGTATTATTGATTACATAGGAATGAACGAACAATTGAGGAAGGATGTGCTGGATGCTAAAGCAGTGAGAGTAATGTTTGAAGGCTCAGTTTATTTGATGTGTTAGTGAAGATAAAGATAAAGGGTAAATGAGAGTATGGCAAAATATCAAGGGAAAGATAGGTAAAGTGCTATCTAGTGAAAGAATGGATAGGAAAGAGGTTACAGAGGAGTATCAATATCAGAATCTGTATAATTTGCTGAGACTTTGTATACAAAGTATACAAAGAAATATATTTCTTTTAATATAAATTCATACAATGCCTATTTCATTTATCAATATATTTATCTAAACATAGTAAATATTGTCCGTAATTAACATGAGAGCTTTGTCATGGTTTAAGTGCTGATGTTTTGCATCAACAGAATAAATATCCTCAAGGTTGGAATATTTCTGTAATATCTTGGAATTTGTATATTAGCTAAATGATATTTTCATACTAAAATAATGTCATATTCATCTCCTACATCATTACTCTTACATTTTGTACATATTATTTTTCTTTTTAATGTTTTGTTATCTTCCAATAACAACAGGTAACTTATTATTATTTGCCCTTAATTTAGTCAAGAATATTCTATTGTTTTTCCCTAGTTTTGTGAAGTAAGATTCCAAATTATACACACCATTATATAGATTATAACTGCTACAAATAGACTTTGATGACAGGTTACTATGTGAAGTTGTGATCCTTTGATCTTTAAGTTTCTGCCCAACAGTCTTTTTACCGGACATGTCACAGTTATTAAGCATGCTTCTAATATGATTTATCCAAGCTAAGGTAAACATTCCAGTATAATGCAAATAAACAAAACATCGATGCAATATATTGCTTAATTTTGTAGCTTTTTACCGGACCTGTCACAGTTATTAAGCATGCTTCTAATATGATTTATCCAAGCTAAGGTAAACATACCAGTATAATGCAAATAAAAAAAAACATTGATGCTTAATTTGCTTAATTTTGTAGCTTTTCCTGTAATCAGTCTTGCCCAATAACTAATCGTTCTTGTATTAATGATAACTTCTAAAGGATATTCATATCATCATCATCATCATCAGCAGCAGCAACCATTTTGAGTTCACTGCAGGACAAAGGACTCTCCCTAAAGTTCTTCACTCATCTCTATCAGCTGTCTGTTTATTCCTGGTTATTCCAACAAAACTTCGTATCTCATCTTTCCATCTAGTTTTCTGTCTATCCTGCCTTCTTTTACGGTTCTTTTGGGTTACCATTACTGTTACTTAACTGTGCATCTATTATCTGTTTGTCGCATGACATATCTTGCCTGTGTTCACTTTTACTTGTAATTATGGTCAAGACATCTTCAACTTTGCTCTGCTCTGTAATCCATGATGCTTTCTACCTGTCTCCATGTTGTGCCAAGCATTATTCTCTATTCCTCTTTGGACACCATGAAGTTTTCATTCCAGGGCTTTTGTAAGACTCTGGGTCTTTGATCCATATGTTAGAGCTGGTAGAATGCATTGATTATATAATTTTCTTCTTTGTGATAAACATAAATACATAAGAAAATAAGGAGGCTGCAAAAGGCCAGTTACCTACACAAGGCAGCTCATCTGCACCTAACACTTACCATCTGTTTTCTTCATCTATTGAAATATCCAACTTTTTCATAAAAATATCTACTGTCTCGGCACTTACCACATGCTTGCTAAGTTTGTTCCACTCTACAACACTATTAGTGAACCAATTTTTACCTATATCTTTCCTAAATCTGAACGTGTCTAGTTTAAAACCATTTGTTTGTGTTCTTACTTTCTCCTTGACTATGAGAACCTAATTTATGTCCCCTTTGTTGAAATCCTTGATCCATTTAAACACTTTTATCGGATCTTCCCTTACCCTACGTCTTTCTAAAGAGTGTAGATTGAGGTGTTTTCATCTATCTTTGTAAGTTAAGTTCCTTATCCCCTGAATCATTTTAGTAATCCTTCTTTGTACTATTTCTAGCTCATCAATATCCATTCTATTGTACAGAGACCAGAACTGCACAGCATAATCTAAATGAGGCCTAACCAAGGCTAAGTAAAGTCTGCTGATCTGTTATTTAGACTCCTGTTGATGAAGCCCACTATCCTGTTACCTCTGTTCCTGACACTAATACATTGCTCTCTAGGTCTCAGGTCCTGACATTCCAACACTCCTAAGTCTTTTTTCCGAATTTGATTTATCTGTATCTACTCCGTCTTGGGTATATCTATTTCCTGTGTTGTGTATACCTATGTAAAGAGTACTACACTTGTTAATATTAAAATCAATCTGCCATTTGACATGCAAATTGTCTCCATCTGACTTGTGATTTGAAATTGGACCTCCCGGCTGTGGGGCTGATCCGAACTACCAAGGGAAAAATATTCATTAAAAATCAGAAAATGAACTTTATTGAAAAACGTTGTTAGGAAAATATACCTCTGGTACAGGGCTATCTTGGTGATTTTTTTTTCAAAACTAAGGAATATATACGGTTCACAATTAAGGTTTTTTCAAAGGGGTACGACTTTTCGGGTCACCCCCATTATAGGGGGTGTTCCGAACGTTACCATTTTTATTAATAAAATGAATCAGAACATTGTTTGAATTGTTATTCTCAAATGAAATATTGAAAGCAAATTAACTAAGAGCCTTTTTAACCTAATACCTGATAATTATATTGATATATACCACTTAAATGTATCCAAATATATTTGCAACATAGTTTGTACTGTCAAACTAAATAGTTTTAGTCTTAGATATTAATTTCCAACTGGAAATAGTTATAAAATTATGATTTATGAAATTGTATACTAACCTATATACTAATAAGCTACTGTAGCCTACTAAAGATATACCCCCCGATGTGCTTACGAAACATAATCAGCTATGAGGAACCAAGAAATGGCTGGACTGCATAATTTTTCAGCAGATAATATGGTAGATACATAGTTGTCACTAATAACAGTCATACCACCGGAATCAGCACACTTTCACGGTCAGGAAACACTATATAAGAAACGCGAAATATAACCAAGCATCAAAAATATAAAATACTCACATGACGGTCTGACGCCAGGCGCTTTAAACAAAACTCTGCCGCTATCTTGAGGCTTTCCATTTTCTTATTTTAAATTATAGGGCTAACTATTTTATTATTATTAGGGGGGGATATTATGACACATGTTTGATACACCCCCTAGGTCGTCACACTCCCACATCATCCTACATGTTAATTCTTACACCTCAAGTTCATTTCAGTAATGATATTAGTAAAATAGCTAGACAAAAATATTTTGTTGAATGCTGTAGAGACTGCAGTATCTTTCAAGATTATGACAGTAATGGTGTATTATACAGAAAATTGTAAATTTACATTTGACAACTGCTGGAGTCTCCAACAAACTAGATAGGGCAGAAGAAGGGCTTCAAACATCATAAACACATTATTTAAGAATATTTCAACAATATACATATAGTTTATTTTTTATTTTTTATTAAAAGGGTACTGGCTAAGGGAAAAATAAATTAAATATGAAAAAAATCCTGCTTATCGTTAGACCCTGTTAAGAGGATAGTAGGAGAAATATAGACATGGGGGAAGTCCAGTTTAGTATAAGAGGTGTCTTGACACTCCTCTTTTGAAAGAGTTTAAGCCATAGGCAGATGGAAAAACAGACAAAGGAAGAGAGTTCCAGAGTTTACCAGTGTAAGGGATGAAAGAGTGAAGATACTGGTTAACTCTTGCATTAGGTAGATGGACAGAATAAGGATGAGGTAAATTAGAAAGTCTTGTGCAGCGAGGCCACGGGAGGGGGAGAGGCATGCAATTAGCAAGTTCAGAAGAGCAATCAGCATGAAAATAGCGGTAGAAGATAGATAAAGATGCAACACTGTGGCGGTGACTTAAAGAGTCAAGACAGTCAGTTAGACGAGGAAAGTTCATTAGGCGAAAAGCTTTAGACTCCACCCTGTTTAAAAGAACTGTATGAGTTGAGCCCCCCAAACATGAGAGCGATACTCCATACATGGGTGGATAAGGCCCCTGTACATATCAAGCAACTGAGAGGGAGAGAAAAATGGAGGCAGACGCCATAGAACACCTAACTTCTTGGAAACTGATTTAGCAAGAGTAGAGATATGAAATTGCCAGTTTAGATTTTTAGTAAAGGATAGACCGAGTGTGTTTAATGTGGAGGAGAGATGAAGTTGAATGTCGTTGATGAAGAGGGGATAGTTACTTGGAAGGTTATGTTGAGTAGATAGTTGCAGAAATTGAGTTTTTGAGGTATTGAACAAAACTAGGTTTGCTCTGCCCCAATCAGAAACTAGTGAAAGATCAGAAGTTAAGCTTCCTATAGCATCTCGCCTTGAGTCATTTAATTCTTGTTGGGTTGGCTGTCTGTTGTATGACGTTGAAAAATGCAAGGTGTTGTCATCAGCATAGGAATGGATAGGGCATTGAGTCAGATTTAGGAGATCATTGATGAATAATAGAAAGAGAGTGGGTGATAGGACAGAACCTTGAGGAACACTACTGTTAATAGTTTTAGGATAAGAACAGTGACCATCCACTACAGCAGCAATAGACCGGTCGGAAAGGAAACTGGAGCTGAAGGTACAGAGAGAAGGATAGAATCCGTAGGAGGATAGTTTAAAAATTAAAGATTTATGCCAGACTCTATCGAAGGCTTTTGATATGTCAAGGCCGACGGCTAAGGTTTCACTGAAGTCCCTAAAAGAAGATGACCAAGATTCAGTTAGGAAAGCAAGAAGATCACCAGTAGATCGACCTTTACAGAAACCATACTGGCAATCAGAGAGAAGGTTGTGAGCTGATAGATGCCTCATTATCTTCTTGTTAAGGACAGACTCAAAGGCTTGAGAAAGGCAGGAAATCAAAGCTATAGGGCGGTAGTTAGAAGGATTGAAGTGGTCACCCTTCTTAGGGACAGGTTAAATGTGAGCAAACTTCCAGCAAGAAGGATAGGTAGAAGTAGAGAGAGACAGATGAAAAAGTTTAACCAGGCAGTGAGCGAGTTCAGAAGCACAGTTTTTGAGAACAACAGGAGGGACTCCATCCGGACCGTAAGCCTTCCGAGAATCAAGGCCGGAGAGGGCTGGAAAACGTCATAATAAAGAATTTTAATTTTAGGGATGAAGTAATCAGCAGAGGATGGAGGAGTAGGAGGAATATGCCCAGTATCATCCAAAGTAGAGTTGCTAGCAATGGTTTGAGCAAAGAGTTCAGCTTTAGAGAAAGAAGAGACAGCTGTGGGGCCATCTGGTTGAAGTAATGGAGGGAAAGATGAAGAAGTAAAATTGTTAGAGATATTATTGGCTAGATGACAGAGATCACAAGAAGAGTTAGAGTTGGAAAGACTTTGACATTTTCTATTGATGAAAGAGTTTTTAGTAAGTTTGATAATAGATTTGGCATGATTATGGGCAGAAATGTATAGGGCATGAGTTTTAGCAGATGGATGGCTACGGTACCGTTTGTGAGCCGCCTCTCTCTCATTGACAGAATGAGAACAAGCAGAGTTAAACCAGGGCTTTTTAGCTTTAGTATTAGAGAAAGTATAAGCTGTGCCAGAGATAATCACCTCTGTCAGAGAAGGATCTCTGACATGCTGACATGGAAGCAATAATCATCTCAAGGAAAATCAGAATAGTACTGCCTCAGGTCCTCCCACTTAGCAGTTGAAATGCCAGAAGCACCTCTGCTTAGGTGGGTCCTGAGGCTGCACTGGAGTGATAGGATAGGACAGGTAACAGAAATAAGATTTTGATCAGAGGAGCCCAACGGAGAGGAAAGCTGAACAGAGTAAGCTGAAGGGTTGGAAGTTAGGAAAAGATCAAGAATGTTGGGCGTGTCTCCAAGGCGGTCAGGGATACGGGTAGAGAACTGCACTAGCTGCTCTAGGTCATGAAGGATAGCAAAGTTGAAGGTTTGTTCATCAGGTTGGTCAGTGAAAGAAGATGGAAGCCAAAGCTGGTGGTGAACATTGAAATCCCCTAAAATGGAGATCTCTGCTTAAGGAAAGTTAGATAGGATGTACACCACTTTGAAAGTCAAATAGTCTAATAATTTTACATAGTCAGAGGAATTAGGTGAGAGATATACAGCACAGGTGAATTTAGTTAGAGAGTGACATTGAAGTCTTAAGCTAGATGGTAGAAAATTCTGAAGATTCAAGATTGTGGGCACGAGTGCAAGTAATGCTGTTAAGCACGTATGCGCAACAGCCAGCTTTGGATTGAAAATTAGGATAGAGAAAGTAGGAGGGAACAGAGAAGGGGCTGCTGTCAGTAGTTACAGACAACTGTGTTTCAGTTAGGAAGAGAAGATGAGGTTTAGTGGAGGAGAGATGGTGTTCCCCAGATTGGATATTAGGTCTAAGGCCACGACTGTTGCAGAAATCGAGAGTAAAAGTATTAGAGGAAGTGTCAAGACACCAGAGGTCGTCAGCAGAGGGGCAGTCCGATCTGGGGCCATTTCTGGTCCCTTCCCCAGATGGGGACTCAGAGGCTGGGTGTGGTGAAGCCATTTTTAAATTTTGATTTGAAGAGTGTAAAAGTGTAAGGTGTAGTAATATTTTGTAGGTAGTAGAAGAAGTTGTCCTTAGAGGGCAGGCTGCAGCTGCTCTCTTGTGCAAATGAGACACTAAGGGAACCGGGAAGAGAGGACACGGGAAATCACTCAGTCTGCAGCACTGTCTACATCCCCTTAAATACCTCTCCTGGAGTATTCCACTGGGCGGCAGGTGTCTACTGCCTATTCCTTTAAATTACATGTGTTGCAGCTACTATTAGAATATTTAAATGAGATATGAAGGCATAATAAATTACAAGGACGGAAATATGACATGCATTCAGTACACTGCAGATACAGAGACAGTTTCATTTTGTCTTATTTTTTGTTTCAGGGAGCTAGCTTTTGAGAAGGCCTATTGCGAGTACCGCCTGAACAAGGTGGCAAATGCTTATGAAACCATCCAAGGTGCATCTCATGCCACTCCCAGAGTACTTGAGCTGCAAGCTCAGATTCTCTACCGTCTTGAAAGGTAAGTTATGTATATTTTCTAACTTGGATCAATAGTAATAAAAGTTTACAACAGGTAGAGTTAACAAATAAAAAAATTGTATTGTTTGAATGTGAGAGTAGCAGACTTAATAATGAAACAAAACGACTGGTGTATTTAGGAACAGTGCTATACAAACATAAGTAGATAAAAGGTGAAATAAGAGGTTTGTGAAAGGCAGGTGTGTGTCACTTGTACACCGCCAATTGGTTGTGTTTCGTTCACGTTTTGCATGTTTCATGATAATTGTAACATATGGCTACTGCTTAAACATAAAACTACAGGAACCTCTAAATTTGTATGATATTGTATTTCTGGAGCATTCACGTATTTTTATTGTTGTGTAATGTAAACATAATTTTCTCATATAGTCTAAATACATGCAAAATCACATTATTTTAAAGTGTAATTAAAGCAAAAATACTGTTTTTTGACGTAATAAACCAAAAACGTGTATTTTAAATTTGTTAAATGCGAGAGGTTACTGTATACATTATCTTAACCAATTTACCCTTTACATTACAAAGGCAAAGGCTCCAAACCATAGACCAAAATTTGCCAAGATGGTACCTGATGAAAACCTTAGTCCTGAGCAAATATACAATGCTGATGAAACAGCTCTACTGGACTGCACTCTATCACTGAGCTACTCAGTCCCCTGTATTGTTTTATCTAAAGACATTAAAATCTACGCTAAAAATCTTCCATTCCGAAATCCGAAAAATTCTGAACTCCGAGAAGTGTCTGATTCCAAGGTTTTTGGATAAGAGATTGTGAACCTGTATTTGATATTTTCTATCTGTTTCCTCTAGATTGTTTGTCAATTAATATATTGAAATTGTCTCCTTTTTCTTATTTCTACTAGTGCTGAGATGCATTTCTATATTTTTTCCTCATTGGTTAGGCCTATCAAATATAGCAGCATATTAGCTGCTATTCTTTGTATTCTTTGAAATTTCAACACAAGAATTTTCTTGAGGGGACCATATTACTTCTATATATTCCAGTTTTGGTCTAATCATTTTAATTATGCTTTTTCTCATCTTATCTTTATCTAGGAAGTGAAAAATCATTCATATATTAGTTATCAACATTAATGTGTCACTAAATATTTTATCTATTTGCTTCACTGGTGATAGGATTTCATGTATTACCGATCTCATATCTTTCTCTTATTTTTCTAATGATATATCTTTTCCTTACATGTATGTCCTTGTTGGTCTTATTCTACTCCTTCCCATTTCAAATACTTGGCATATTTTGCTTTAAATTCCTTTTTCCATGTCTTGGTACATTTGTATATCTTGTTTATATAATTCTGTAACTCTGTAATTCTTGTGGTTTCTTATCTTCTTTAGTAAATTCTCTTAATCAGCAAACCGACTTTTGTAACTGCTTACTCCTTCTGTCATATCATTTACATATACAGTAAGAATGGTCATATCGCATAATATAGTCTCGCGAATTTAGCATCTTGCGTCTATTTCAAATTTTCCACCTTCTACCATTTAGTGGTGCCAAACGAACATCTCGCGCATGCGCATAGGTCAGCGAGCCAGTTGAACGGTTGGTTTGGGCCGGTTGTGTCATGGCAGGAGCTAGGTAAATAACAATATTGCTATTTTGTTGTGCTGTGGAGCATACTTACTTCTGTTGTTCTAGTGAAAACGTTCTAGTGGAAGTACAATACACTGTAATAACAAGGAACATGAGTTCTATGAGTGGTAGTGGTGAAAATCGTGGTGGAAACTATGGTGAAAAACGTGGTGGATGAGAGAAGCGTGATTATCACAATGGGGTGAAGCTCAGGAAATATACACTCCAGGAAAAGAAAGAAATTGTTCAGATGATGAACAGTGGTGCAAGAACATGACATTATGCATAAGTTTAACTGTCCTGCATCAACAGTACGATCGCTCCCCACCACTGCCAGGCTACTCAAGCCAGTCACAGACTCTCATAACGTAAGTAGAATAATATTTGAATCTTTATTAATAGTCAGAAAGTGTTCAATCTTGTTTATTATCATACAGATTATGTGTAACCTTGTATGTGTGAATTTTCGGCAAAATATTTTGTATTCTTGGAGGGTTAATGGGAGTTATAAGAAGCTTAATTACCATACCTAAGAACCAATTATACTATTTACATATATTTCAATATCATTCATCTCGCTGTTTTTCATCTTGTGGCCGATAGTCCAATTATGCGCGAGATGACCGTTCTTACTGTACTCAAAATATTATTGGTGCCAAAACTTCTTACTTCCCTCCATTGCATCTGCTATCACTGTTCTTATTCCTCTTCCTTTCACATAGTCTCCATCCAGTTTGTTTATGGTTCTTTCAGTCCTCCAATGTATTCCAACTTCCTTAATATTCTCCTGTGCGGTTTCTTATCAAATGCTTTTTGTAAGTCTAAACATATGCAATCTGCCTGTCCATCTCTTTCTTGTGTTATATCTAGCACTTTTAATTAAAAGCTAATGAGGTGGTGATACATGACATTCCTGTTCTGAATTCAAATTGTCTATCTGTTAATATTCCTTTTTTTTCCAAGTATTCCAACCATTGTTTTTTATAATCTTTTGTGTATTTGTGTTTTATTTACCTAATTGTGATATATAGGACCTGAGCTACACTCATGTGGTCTTGTCTCCGTATCTATATTTGTCCGATTTTTCTTTCAGTTGATGTATACATCAACTGAAAGAAAAATCGGACAAATATAGATACGGAGACAAGACCACATGAGTGTAGCTCAGGTCCTATATATCACAATTAGGTAAATAAAACACAAATACACAAAAGATTATAAAAAACAATGGTTGGAATACTTGGAAAAAATTAAATTCTTTGTCATTATCACCTCTTCCTTCATTCCATTCCAAGTATTTATCCTTTGGGAAAATTAATTTTTTGTATTGTTTAAAGGAATTTCTTTCGGGAATTTATTCTTATGTCTCCTCAAATATCTAGCCTCTTTTTCTTCTCAATATTAAATTTTTTCTATCTGTTTCCTCCGGGTTCATCAATTTATGTATCAAGATTAAGTCACCTTTCTCTTCTTTCTTTTAGTGTTGTTATATACATTTCTTTTAATCTTTCCTCATATGTTAGGTCTTCCAAATCTGGCACCATTTTTAGTTGCTTTTATATGTATTCTTTTCAATTTCAACACATGCTTTTTCTTGTGCGGGGACCATATTACTTTTGCATATTCCAGTTTTGGTCTAATGATTGTAGTTATAATTTTCTCATCATATCTTTATCTAGAAAGTGATAAGCCATCAATATATTTCTTGGCATTCTCAATGTGTCACCAAATATTTTATTCATATGTTTCTCTGGGGATAAATTGTCCTCTATAACTATTCTTGAAACTTTCTCTTCTTTTATTATTGATATGATATTTTGTATGTTCATGAAGGTCACATTGCATTCTTTCCCATTTCCAACACATGGTATTTTTTCAATTAAATTCCATTTCCCATGTATTGCTCCATTTATATATCTTGTTCATGTCATTCTGTAACTCCTCGCAATTATGTGCTCTGATATATTCCTAGTAACTTTGCATCAACTCCAAACAAATTTATGTATGCTTAATCCTACTGTCACATCAATTACATATAATAAAAGAATCATTGGTGCCAAAATTGATCCCTGTGGTACTCTACTTTTCACTTCCCTCCATTTAAATCTTTTATCTTTTACTACTGTTCTCATTTCCCTTCTTTTAAGGCAGTCTTCCATCCAGTTTTTTTAAGGTTCCTTTCAATCCTCCAATGTATTTCAACTTTCATAGTAATCTCAGGGGAAAACTGCTTTATTTTTTGTTTGTGTGTGTTTGTATGCATGAGTGTGTGTGCAGCTGCACATGTTTGTTTTTGTTTCTCTTTCCGTCTTTTTGCCTTTTCCATTTGTGTGATTTCCTTCATAAAGAATGCTGTATAAAGAGAATGTATTTTTGTTTTTGATAGATACAATGAATGCCATGAGGTGTATCGTGACATCATTCGAACTACAAGTGATGACTTTGATATGGAACGTGAGACCAATATGACCGCAGTTGCAGTAAATAAGGCTATAGAAGGCAATGTAAGTATTTTTTTCCTTACTGTCTGAAAAATTCAAGTACAGATGAGCCCTCATGTTTGCATTGTAATTTAACCATAGGGTTATTGGTAAACCTCAATTCAATAGAATTTGAAATACTTGTAATGATACCTTGGTATTCGTGAGGGTTATGTTCAAGAAAAAAGTTGTGTCGGCGACTGAACACTTGAATTCAACATTCTCTATAACCTCATCCATCTGTCTTTTTTTTCTTTTTCTATCATTATGTGAAGTGCATGCTCAAGTAGTAATTCAACTGTAGTTACATTATTCCCTTGAATATAGAGCTTCAGTGGGTTCGTCTAGAATCTTACATCACATCTTCTCATAAAGTCATATAATATGATAAATAGCATAATATAATATAATTGATATCAATGTCAACTTAATTTTCCTTGCCATTGACAACATCTCTATCATTACAGATTGTGCTTTAGTCTTGAGATATTAAATCATTTCATAATGTCCTTGCTAATTCAGCACCTATAAAGGAAACTGCTGCTCCAGTGACAAATAATGCTAACTGTTCCTTATTATCTTTATCTCCTATTCTCACTTTGGTGAATTTATTTCCTGTTTTCCCATTCACTGTTGCTAATACTACCATAGATGCATTGATATTCTTTTTTGATGGATACATTGAATTTATTTGCAGTGGATACCATTCCACATTTTTACATTTCCTATTTGTATGTCCTTGCATACCCAAAGTAACTATAGTTTGGCACCACTGTTGAATTTCAATGTTGCAGTAGTATGTGTGTGTGACCAAATCGATGACATCTGAAAGATTTTGTGATCTGACAATCTTGGGTGTCATTGTTATTTAACCCACATCTTTAACAATAAATCATATTCCTAATTGATATAGCCTCATGAGCAGGTGTTTACGTTGAAGTGACTGAGCCTACTTGTATATGCTTCATCCCTTTCCTTATTGCAGCATCAGTAAGCTGAAAGTTTTGATGTGAAGCTACATCTTTTAAATTTTTTCTATAAACAGATAAGGGTTAATTCATATTGGCTTCTGTTAAGATGTAATGAATTAATAGCTGTCCGTTGTTGAGGTTACTCTGATTGATGAGCGTATGAAGCAATTGAGGCTGAAGCACACCTTGGGCTCTATGTCTTTTGTTGCAGTGTACACTCCTACCGAGGTGTGTGGGGCTGATGAGAAGGAAATGTTCTACGCTAAACTTGAGTCTGTACTGAACCAGTGCTCCTGCCGGGCCACACTCATTATCTTGGGCGACTTCAATGCTGCCACTGAAGAGCTGGCTACGAATTATGTGTTGGTCCCCATGGCTTTGGTACCAGAACACCAATTGCTCTCTCCTGTTGAATTTTGTAAAATTCAGAAAGTTAAGAATTACAAGTTCTTGGTATCAAAGACCAGAGCTGCACCGCTGGACTTGGTATGGCATTGCCGGAGGGGTAGCTAAGGAGATCGATCACATCCTCGTTAATACGCGCTGGAGGATCCTCCAAAATTGCAGGCTTTACCGGAATGATGAGTTCTTTGCAACTGACCACAGACTTGTTGTTGCAACACTCAAGCATTATGTCAAGTCCAGAAAGATATCAAGATGTAATCACTATGTGCTCCATCTTGAGAAACTGAAGTACTTGATATGTGCTGGATAGTATAGGGAAGAGCCACGCTGCCAGGCTAGCTTGGAACCAGGACCAATGCAGGACTCTGTCTTGTAGAACTAGAACTCTTCTGAGGAGAGA
Organism: Cancer borealis; assembly: GCA_036785275.1. Lineage (NCBI taxonomy): Eukaryota > Metazoa > Arthropoda > Malacostraca > Decapoda > Cancridae > Cancer > Cancer borealis. The sequence continues at coordinate 32,880 of JAXIVD010000684.1, read as the reverse complement.
CAAGGAGAGGTATGTCAGAAATCTCACAGAGGATTTTGAGGGTCATTTATATACTACTGACCTCAAACCTGCCTATTGAGCCCTGAAGAAGCTCCGCTCCAAGTCTATATCTTGGGTGAATGATATCTGAACAGCAGATGGCTCGTTGGGCTGAGTACTTTCAGCAGTTGTTCAAGGTTAATCCTCCAAGTGGACAGCTTCAAACCACTGGGTTACAGGTGATGGATGCTGATCCGCCCATTAACGAAGCTGCACCTTCTATTGATGAAGTCAAAGAGGCTGTGGCAAAATTGAGGGGTGGAAAGGCAACTGGCTTTTGTAACATCAGTGCGGAGTTGCTCAAAGCTGGAGACGAGACCATGATCCGTGGGTTGCATGCTGTCTTGACTGCTGTATGGCATTCAGGTACCATTCCTCCTGGCTGGAAAAGGGGATTGATCATCCCTATCTGGAAAGGGAAAGAGGACCGTCAGTACTGCAACAACTACTGTGGGATAACGATTCAGACTGTAAGTTTCTGTATGTTGATGTCGGTGCTTGTGGGAGAGCCAGTGATGGAGGTGTTTGGGACAGGTGTTCCCTAAAGGAGGCAGTGGAATGTGACATATTGAATATTCCTAAGCCTACCATGATTCCCTACACTAGAAAACAGTGTCCTTATGTATTTGTTGGAGATGCTGCATTTCCCCTTAAGCCACATCTAATGAAACCATATCCAGGTAGAGGGGAAACACAGGAAAGACAGATATTCGATTACCGTTTGTCACGGGCTCGCCGAACCTCTGAAAATGCCTTTGGAATTTTGGCAGCAAGGTTTCAGGTATTCAGGCAACCTATACGAACTTCCCCTGAAAATGTGAAGGACATAGCCTTAGCTGCTGTAGCTCTGCACAGCTTACTGCGTGAAAGAGCAAAGGATAACTACTCTCCACCAGAATTCCTAGACAGAGAAGATACAAACAATGGAATGCTGGTGCAAGGCCAAATGCGGCAGCATGTTAATGCTGCAAGGGATTGAAAAAATTAGTATAGAGCAGAGAAAGTCAGGAATACATTTTACGATATGGAAAGATGTTGGGAAGGGATTGGGATGTCTGGAAACTGACGTAAATGTGCGGTATATAGTATCTAAGGTTCTGTCCACACCAGCGGGCAAAGCACGCCAGGCAATGCCCGTCATCTGGAAAAGCCCGCGGGCACACAGAAACAGTCATCCACATGGCAGAGCCTGCCTGGTCCAGTCAGAGGTGACAGCTTGGCAGCCAGGCAGTGTAGTCGTTATGTAATCAGGAAGACTGTGTGTGGTACAACAAAAATGTGAAGAAAGAGCCAAAGGTGGCACTATGCATTTTAATTAATCATTGTTTGTTGCCTGAAAAAAGAAAGAAAGGTTTATTCATTTGCCCGAGGGCACAAGCAGTGAGCCCACCAACAGGCAACAGATGTGCTTAGGTATGAACAAATAAATGCTAGTGGAAATACACTGATGCGTGTGGCTGAGGTGCTTATTCCTGACTCAGGCACTTTTGAGCAACTCTTAACACCAGGCCAGAGTGTCTTTATTCATTTTGCAGGCTTGGGATAGCTGGCCTGATTGGTGTAGGTTCAAACCCCACCCCGGAAAAAAAAAAATTTCACAAATTATGATTTATTACGTGTACCTTGATCAATGGGTGTCACTTTATGGAATGAGGTGTCTCGTGTCTTTCAAACGGCATATCAGATTTATAATTTCCTGTCGTTGCACATACACAGATTAATGAAAGTGACAGAAGAAAGTCAATGAGGAACAAGGTTGTTTCAGAAAAGACCAATCATTTTAGCAAAGGACTTGTAACTTTCTATAATGTAACTAACATAGTTTGTAACTTACCAATTTTGTCGTAGGCAGCTCAAAATTGGCTTTTGTGGAGGCTTGGTTCACATGCACATCTGTCAGGAAAGATGCAGCATCAAAGTGAGGCCATCTTAATGGTGGAGACCCTGCAGAGCCACTAGGGGCATTGCGAATCTTTCTCTTCTACGTGTAGAAGTAGGAGCGTGTGTTCTTGAATTTCACTCGAACATGGTCTGTAAAACAGTTTAATAGGAGTTTCTCTGCATTTTCCTCATACACTTCTCATATATTTTCCTGCAACTGTAAATTTATTTATAATCTACAAATCATTACTAATCAGTAAAAAAAACATTCCTTAGCTGGATGAGAGTAGACAAAAACGATTTACCTGGGAAACTATTGATCTTCCCAATACGTTAATATATGTTAAGAGTCCTAATAAGTTTAAATATTTGTGTATTGCTGGAAAAAGGCTGCCTACATATTAATCCTCAAACTAGAATATTTGCTAATGACTAAATTTATCAGGTAAATATCCATATTAGCATCAGCACCATCTCACATCTTGTTAATATTATGTAAGCACATAGAAATTACCTACCTAAAAACTAAAGAAATGAGGAGACTGCAAGAGGCAAGAGACTGCAACCAGGTAACTAGGCAGGTTGATGACCAACGTGATTAAGGTGTGGTTAAGATTTAGTTAGGCGAGGTTACACGGTAAAATTTTACATCTTCACCATAATAGCGTTTGTTTCTTCTAAGGACTGCACATCATCCAAATCCCTACTTTTGGTCATAGAGAACATTCGATAGTTTCTTTTTTTAATGTAGCCTAACTTAACGTAACCTAACCAAACCTTAACCTACATTGACAAATAACAGAACCTTGTTTAAACCAAACTAAACTTTATATTTCGAAGAGGTCTCAGAGGAAAACATTGAATATCTCACTAAGTAACAATTTGCGATGGAAATGTAATTTAGAAAACCTTCTCAAAATGCATCAGGCAATGCAACAATTGGGGAAGGTTGGGCATAACGGGCCACTTGGTTCATATGGATCATCCCTGTTTTTTGTGTTTTTAGCTGCGGCTATCTATTGACAATGATATATATTTATACATCGGCTCTACAGTCAGCTGTACCATCTGTCATGGCCCACCTGTGGCTATTTTATTTTTTTAATCATCATGAGTAAAGGATCCAAATTAGTTATTCCAAAGAAAGTTTATTTTGTTTACTGATGAATATAGATTTCAAAAACACCAACTGCCCTTAAATATCTTCCACAAGTCTTGCAAAAACAGGACTCAAACCTTAAGTGGGCCTTATGCCCCACCTTCCCCTATAACCCTAGCTTTTACACATTTCCACATGTCTATGACTTAAAAATATCTAGAGCTGTCCCCTATACATCCTTAAAACTTCCAATCTGAAGTGGCACATACTTTAGTAACATTATAAATTAAAGTAAACATAATTTAACTCACCTCCATTCAGATCGCCCATGTCCGGGTGGGCCAATGTGAGGGCTTCCTCTATTCTTTTGAATTCATCCTGTCGGAGCTTCAGTCTGTGGTACTGAGGATCTTTCACGTCCCACAAGTATCTTTTCTCCCTCACTAGGTCAAGCATCAAGCTCTCAGAGGCTCTACTCCATTGAATTTGTGCCATTTTGGAGATGCAGCTAGAGACTTGTTTAAACGCTGCAACGACTGTGATCACACCGTTGTGTTTATAAAATGGTTCTTGATCTTGATCCTCTCTGCCACATATAGAAATATTGTTTTAAGCCATTCAGTGTTGTTTATTCAATGCATACTGTTTCTATACGTTATAAAACTTTTGAGGAGGAACCAAGTTCGCTGGCAAATTTGTCGGCAAAGACGAGCATGGACCGTTTCGCCAGAGCCTGACAAAATTTGCCGACAAATTTGTTGGCGCTCGCCGTCCCTGGCAAAATTGCCGACGTTGGCGAAATTGTCAGTCGTGTGACCATGAAAAATTGCCCGTGTGACCCGGCCTTAAGGATGGACAGCAACTGGCAAAAAGTTTGGGCTGCATGAGGCCACGGTCTGCACAATATACAAGACATCAAGTATGCATGGGATGAAGTGAAGACAAAAAATAGTAAAACATTTCTAAACCCCCCAAAAATGAGGGTCTGGAAACGTAACCTATTTTTTCCTATTGAACCTGTTATTCGCCCAACACGAACTTTGTCGTGCACGATGGGCTCAGGAACGTAACAGTCGTGTTCGACGGGGGGCTGATAGTATATATATATATATATATATATATATATATATATATATATATATATATATATATATATATATATATATATAATATGTTTATATTTATATATTCATTTGCATTTATCTATCTATCTATCTGTATATGTATATAATATATATATATATATATATATATATATATATATATATATATATATATATATATATATATATATATATATATATATTTATTTATATATATACACACACACTGGAACCTCGGTAAATGTCTGCCTTGGAATAGGTCCAACTTGGTATACGACCTGTTTGGACTCAAAAATTTTTACTTGGTATACGACCTTTGATTTGGAATACAACTCATGCGAGCGTTAGTACAACATATTTCTGAAATTTGGGCTCAAATTTCTTCCGTCCCGCCCTCTCCAGTGACGTAGCATGACTCTGCCTCGTGATTGGCTGGGCTCCCTCTCCTCCTTGCCTCGCCTGCCTTCCACCCACCAACCCCCATTTCTTTCACTCTCTCTCTGCACCTCCTTTCCCCCCTCCCCCCCTTCTTTCTCTCTCTCTCTATCTCTCTCTCTCTCTCTCTCTCTCTCTCTCTCTCTCTCTCTCTCTCTCTCTCTCTCACTCTCTCTCTCTATCTCTCTCTCTCTCTCTCTCTCTCTCTCTCTCTCTAGGCTTGTACACACTACACACTGTGGCTTGTGCGCCATCCTCTGACTCAACTCACTAGCCCCTTGACCATATATTGAGTGATTAGCGGGTCATCCCGTGCTTGATTTGAGAATCAGGCAGTGGGCATCTCATATGAATGAGTCCCGCATTTTATTGGATGGGGTCTCTCTTTCCAAACAACAACATCTCCTCTTCCTCCCTTCTCAGTACCATCCTAGTAGGCACTCAACTCTTTCCCAGCAAGGTAAAGTGAGTTTAAATTTTTATTTACAGTATTTCATCTAATTTCTTTTGTACTGTACTGTATTTAATTTATATACAGTACGTATTTTAGTATTTAGGAGTGTTTACTATCAATTTATACAACCCAATAATGTATAATACATTTACTGTATGCCAATAACAATAGGATTTTTTTTTCATGGGAACTGATAATTTATTTTCCTTTTATTTCTTATGGAAAAATTGGTTTGGTTTACGTCCTTTCTGGTATAAATCCAGGAAACTGGAACGGACTGAGATCGTATACCGAGGTTCCACTGTATATATTGTTACGGTCACACCATAACGGACACGGTTCTTATGCCCTAGTGCCGGGTGTCCACTTATGAACAACCCAGTCACAACCACGTTACGGGCATGTACGAACTGTAGTGCTGATGTTTATACGTCCTTTTAACCCACCAAAGGACAAGGAAAGTCGACTATCCCGTAGGACTAGTCACTCTGAGGGCCACACGCCGGTGGCTGGACAATCGGCTTTAAACAAGTGCCTGGTTAAGGAACCTATACACTCTTAGCCCCCAAACACAGCACCTACAGCCACCCCGTTAACGTTAAGAGGTCGCCAGTTCTTTTAACCCTCCAAAGAACAAGGAATCTCCCAGTAGTAATCACCTTCTCCTCCTTACATTCTAAAGAGGCTTACAGTGAGCACAAGATTACAGTGCCTAGACAAGGAGCTATCGCTCCAACCAGAATACCGCCCACAAGGTGTCTTTCCACCCACTTCTGGTTGAATAATAACTCCTCTCGACTCTAATAACACCCTGCAAAGTAGCCTCCTGCGAGGGGACTCCGTACAGTGCGTTATATGAGTCGTAATTAATCAACACTGAGACGGGATTACTCCTCGTCTGTGTTCTCAAACAAGAGACCCCTGATGACAGGCTCTCTCTCTCTCACAATGAGGACAACGAAGACAACGCCGAAAAAAGCAAACAACGCCGACAAAGCGGACAACGCCGACAAACGCAGAAAACGCTGACAAAACGCAGACAACGCCGAAACTACTTCCCCGAAACAGTCTGACAAAATTCTAGGTGGAGTTCACCGCTAGCTAGGTGTTAATGATACTGTCACCACACTCGTCTCAGTGCTCTGGCTTGTAACCGTTTCCTCTACAGACAGGGCCCTGCTGTCTAGCTACACAAATATACCCCTTATCTAATAGGCCAAACAGATAACCCACTCCCTTAAATATGAGGAGGTTACAGGCAAAATAATGCCAATTTGTGGGGAGCTCAGAGCGCGAGGTGTTCTTGGTGACGGCTAGCGGCTAACTGACTCTCTCACGGCATCTCGTCAACCTCGCAGCTCCCCGAGCTGAGATGCCATGTCGTACCACATGTCTAGCACCTCGCCCTCCTCCAGTCCGCTATAGCCTAATAACTTCTCTTTCACAAAATCACCACAGGCCACAGAGACGACGCAGGACAACAACAAACATACGAGAGGAAGCAGAAAGGAATTGGCTACAAGATAGGATACCTTGCAACACAAAGAAGAAAGAAGGAAAGTTAGGAAAATTAGGAGAACGAAGAGAAGATAAAACATTTAACAAGCCTCACCTTAATACGCGCTGGCAACTCATCTCTCTCCCTCTGTCCTCCCGCCACGCCCGGCTACGTGACCCCACGCCACGCAATCCCCAACCAGCCGCGTGGGTCCCGCAACACCAAAGGCATAACACACAGACACGTCATGTAGACACATCTCCAACACTTCCCGTTCTTTCTCGCCACCTACTCTGCCTCCCCACTAACACGAAGAATGTAACTCTCTTCCATGCCCAGCCGCACCCAGCTGACACAAAGCACACTCCCACGCACGTGGAAAGCACACACTATCCACAACACCCCGCATGCCTCTCCACTCCTTCTCCTCAGAGAACTTCAATCTACGTCCACGGGGCCGGACTAAACCTCTCCAGTCGACACTACTATCACTGGCCGAGCCCGCACAGAGTGTCATAGCCTCAGCGTGGCCTTCCTCCTTACCCGCCTAACATTCTTCCTTCTCGCTCCCAGGGAATCTTCATTCCTCTGTGGGGGTTGACTCCCATATTCATCAGACGATGTTATGGTGACGGGCGGGGCCCTGCAACATATATATATATATATATATATATATATATATATATATATATATTTATATTTATATATATATATATATATATATATATATATATATATATATATATATATATATATATATTTATATATATACAGGAAGTCCTCATTTTACGATAGCTACGCATTCCTTGAGATCCTATCGTAAACCGAAATAGCGTATACCGAACCCATTTTTACATGTGTTAGATAGGGATAAGTTCCAGGACATTGCCAAAGTCATTCCTTCAGGTTCAGATACATACATAAAGACATACCTTAGTGTAAAAATAAACAAATTGAATAAAGAAAATAAAGAAAAGAATATAATTATGCAATCATTACGTAATTCGTCGTTTAATGGAAGTAAATCATGAGCACAAGGTTTCACTGTGTTTGTAATGGTGGCGCGGGAATGACTAGTTGTCGGAGTTGGCCGCATGTAGGGTAGCATCGTGGTTGCGGCGCATGCGCTACCACGCCGATTTGGCCACGCCCAACTCTCCACGCCGATGATTTTGGTGCCTTTTTTGAATATCGTAACTGCGAATCAAGAACCGTAAATCGAAAAAAGGGTACTAAATGGCTAGTATCGTATTTGCGAATTTAACGTAAACTGAACTATCATATAGTGAGGACTTCCTATATATATATATATATATATATATATATATATATATATATATATATATATATATATATATATATATATATATATATATACCGTATTTGATGGCTCATAAGACGCACCCAGTTTTGGCAGACATTGAAATGGAAAAAAAGATAATATCGGATTCAAGCTCTGAATATGAAGTGAAGGATTTCACCTGACCTTTGAAGACTCTCACATGCATTTAGATCATTATTAGATCCCAATATTTTGCATTTAAAAACTTAAATATTTGCTAGTAGCCTACGTACCAATCCTGTTGTGAGATGTAAACATGTACCTGGCATATGGCCTCGGCAGTGACTGTGAGAGACTACAGGGGTAATAAAGTTTGTTCAGAATTTTTTCTTATTTTATCATCATTCTACACGTAATTCTAATGTAGTATTTAGTACATTTTCAAAGCCAAAGGATGTGTGAAAGCGCGTAACCGACTGCGTGTTTGTTTTGGTACATGCAATGCGTGGTGCATGGTCACTTAGGCAAATTCTTCCTGACTGGTGTCATTTTATGTGAATTACCGCTAAGTATGACCTATTATATATTGTTACCTTGGAAGAAAAAGTAGTTTTGTGGTGTAGTACCAATCATCACTTTGTTTACATGTGCGAAGATGTCTGGGGTTTGATTTTAGAGCCTCTGTTGCCATAGACATACCACCAACCACTGCCTCAATGCTGAACCTTGGCCTCATAGGACGCAGGCTCATTTCCTGAGACTATTTTTTGGAGAAAAGGTGTGTCTTATTAGCCATCAAATACGGTATATATATATATATATATATATATATATATATATATATATATATATATATATATATATATATATATATATATATATATATATATATATATATATAGACACTGGAACCTCGGTATACGTCCGCCTTAGAATAAGACCAACTTGGTATACGACCTGGTTGGACTTCTTATACGACCTGGTTGGACTTCTTATACGACCTGGTTGGACTTCTTATACGACCTTTGTTTTGGAATACGACTTGTGCGAGCGTCAGTACAACATTTTCCAAAATTTGGGCTTGATTTTCTTCTGCCCCGTCCCCTCCAGTGACGTAGCATGACTCTGCCTCGTGATTGGCTGGGCTCACTTTCCTCCTTGCCTTGCCTGCTTCCCTCCCATCCAAAACCCCTTTCTCTCACTCTCTCTCTGCGCCTCCCTCCCACCAGCCCCCATTCTTTCTCTCCCTCTCTCTCTCTTTCTAGGCCCGTACACACTACACACTATGGCTTAGGCGCCAACATATATGGAGTGATTAGTGGGTCATCTCTCGCTTGACCTGAGAGTCTAGCAGTGGGCATTTCATACGAGTGAGTACCACGTTTTATTGGATGGGGACTCTTTTTCCAAACACCACTGTTAATAGTTTTAGAAGAAGAACAGTGACCGTCCACTGCAGCAGCAATAGACCGGTCGGAAAGGAAACTGGAAATGAAGGTACAGAGAGGATAGAATCCGTAGGAGGATAGTTAAGAAATTTAAGATTTATGCCAGACTCTATCGAAGGCTTTTGATATGTCAAGGCAGACAGCAAAGGTTTCACCAAAGTCCCTAAAAGAGGATGACCAAAATTCAGTTAGGAAAGCCAGAGAATGACTAGTAGATCGGCCTTTATTGAACCATACTGGCAATCAGAGACAAAGTTGTGAGCTGATAGATGCCTCATTATCTTCTTGTTAAAGACAGACTCAAAGGTATTAGAAAGGCAGGAAATCAAACCTATAAGGCGGTAGTTAGAAGGACTGGAGCAGTCACCCTTTTTAGGGACAGGTTGAATGTGAGCAAACTTCCAGCAAGAAGGATAGGTAGAAGTAGAGAGACATGGACGAAAGAGTTTTACCAGGCAGTAAGAGAGTTCGGAAGCACAGTTTTTGAGAACAACAGGAGGGACTCCATCCGGACAGTATGCCTTCCGAGAATCAAAGCCAGAGAGGGCCTGGAAAACGTCATGATAAAGAATTTTAATTTTAGGGATGAAGTAGTCAGAGGCTGGAGGAATAGGAGGAATATGCCCAGTATCATCCAAAGTAGAGTTGGTAGCAAAGGTTTGAGTGATGAGTTCAGCCTTAGAGAAAGAAAAGACAGCTGTGGGGCCATCTGGTTGAAGTAAAGGAGGGAAAGATGAAGAAGTAAAATTTTTAGAGATATTATTGGCTAGATGCCAGAAATCACGAGAAGAGTTAGAATTGGAAAGACTTTGACATTTCCTATTGATGAAAGAGTTTTTAGTAAGTTGGAGAACAGATTTGGCATGATTACAGGCAGAAATATATAGGGCATGAGTTTTAGCAGATGGATGGCTACGGTACCATTTGTGAGCTGTCTCTATCATTGACAGCACGAGAACAACCAGAGTTAAACCAGGGCTTTTTAGTTTTAGTATTAGAGGAGGTATGAGGAATGTATAGCTCCATGCCAGAGATAATTACCTTTGTTATGCGCTCCGCATAAAGAGAAGGATCTCAGACATGAAAGCAATAATTATCCCAAGGAAAATCAGAATAGTACAGCCTTAGGTCCTCTCACTTAGCAGAGTTGAAATGCCACAAGCATCTCTGGTTAGGCGGGTTCTGAGGCTGTTCTGGAGTGATAGGACAGGTAACGGAAATAAGATTATGATTGGAGAAGCCCAATGGAGAGGAAAGCTTAACAGAGTAAGCTGAAGGGTTGGAAATTAGGAAAAGATCAAGAATGTTGGGCGTGTCTCCAATTTGGTCAGGGATACGGGTAGGGAACTGCACTAGCTGTTCTAGGTCATGAAGGATAGCATAGTTGAAGATTTGTTCACCAGGTTGGTCAGTGAAAGAAGATGAAAGCCAAAGCTGGTGGTGAACATTGAAATCCCCTAAAATGGAGAGCTCAGCATAAAGAAAGTGAGGATGTACTCCACTTTGGAAGTCAAATAGTCAAAGAATTTTACATAGTCAGAGGAATTAGGTGAGAGATATACAGCACAGATGAATTTAGTTAGAGAGTGACATTGAAATCTAAGCCAAATGGTAGAAAATTCTGAAGATTCAAGATTGTGGGCACGAGAGCAAGTAATGTCGTTACGCACATATGCGCAACAGCCAGCTTTGAATTGAAAATGAGGATAGAGAAAGTAGGAGGGAACAGAAAAGGGGCTGCTGTCAGTAGTCACAGACAACTGTGTTTCTCATGCCTCAAACATTCGAAACATAGATATTTAATTAAAAACCTTCAAAATCATCTTCATCTGATACAGTAAGCATGTCAAATATATCTTGAGATACATGTTCAAGGGCATCATCATATGGGTCAAATTCTGCATCATCTGGGTTGTCGTCTGCAGCTTCATCACCAGTGTCGCCCGCCACCCCGGTGATGTGGCCTGCACGTGACGTTGTCAGTAAACATTTGACACCCATAGAGTTAGGGTGGGCCCGCACGCCTGTGTATGTGTGTGTAGGTGTATATATATATATATATATATATATATATATATATATATATATATATATATATATATATATATATATATATATATATATATATATATATATATATATATATATATATATATATATATATATATGTATATATATATATATAATATACATATATACTATATATATATATATATATATATATATATATATATATATATATATATATATATATATATATATATACATATATATATATATATATATATATATATATATATATATATATATATATATATATATATTATTTATTTATTTATATTATATATATATATATATATATATATATATATATATATATATATATATATATATATATATATATATATATATATGTATATTATGCATAGATGTGTGTGCATGCGGAATGAATTCCATGGTACAGCGGCGCTGAATATTCATCATGGAGTTATAGGTTTGTGTTTTATTCTCGGTGTATAAGACGACCCTTAGATTTATAAGCCTTAAACTTTGCAAAAAATCTCGTCTTATAGTTCGGTATATACGGTAACTGTCAATATATAATCTAAAGAAGTATAGCAAATGGAAAATGGTTTTGCGTAGACATACGATAAGGCAGAATTTCAACATTGGTCCCATAGTCCAAGGACAAATTAGAGAGCTTTGGTTGTGTAATTACTTGTTCATGCTGATTTTCAGATGCCATCCAACAATCTGAAAACACTGCTAATCTGTATATGCATGGGTACATTGCTATTTTGATTTACTGAATCATACTGTAATGTGGGTCTAGGGTTTATTTCTGTAAAATAAGTGTTGGTAGCTCTTTTTATATTATCCTTGTATGGAATACATTCCCAATAATATGGATCGCTTCTAATTAAATCTTTTTTTTTTGGTGTTATGGGCAGGAAGAAGGGGAGATACCAATAGTGGAAGACAGTGCTACATATGAGCTTATCTACAATGGTGCTTGTCGCCTTATAGCAGCAGGAAGACTTGAACTGGCCTTGGAAAAACTACAGATTGCTGAAACACAGTGCCAAACATATCTCACTCAGGAAGAAGGAGCTACTGAGGATGAAATTAATGATGAAGTAGCAATTATTAGGTAAGTGCTAAGTAGGGAAATTTTTTAAAAACATATTTGTATGAACGGGATATTTTCCAAAAATGTGATGAAGCATCTCAGAAAACCTCAATAGAAAAGTTCAATTCAATGAATGAAGAATTAGACACCACAAATCTAATGAACTGCCAGTATATTTCTACCTTTATTCCCATATTTATTTCCCATAAGGTGGTATTCTTACACATGCACTTCCTCTCACCATCATTTGCTTATTTTGGCTGCATTTGGTTTTGATTTTCTCTCCATTTTCACACATTTTCAGCATTTTTGTATTGTTTTCTTAACATACCTATGCACCTTTTTACAAGGTGAGCAGTAATACTGGTGCTACTTCTTTTGTTGTGGTTTCTTTTTATAAGATTATCTTTTGTTGGCACCTTTACAGTTTTAGGCCATAGCTGTGCTACAGCACCTCAACTGCTAATTTTTATTTATCTCAATTGATAAATCAAAAGTACAAAGGAGTACGAAAGAAGAATAAACATCAACAGTCCTACTGGACCTAACGAGGCTGTCTGTAATGAGATCGCACTAATTTGGCCCTGTGCATTGCATTTATTCATGACACTTTGTTCCCTCAAACTTTCTCCCTGTCACAGGGTTATATGTCCTTGCTGATTGACGACAATATTGAAAGCTGTAAAATAAATTATTTTTGTTAAACAATAATCTCTTTATGGCAGACTATAAATTCCAGAACGGCTTTGTTATATTACAAAGTCCATATTACATAAAACCTTTTTGCATTTAATGATCAAAATTCTTATCCTTAATTTATCTAAAGCTGTTCTTGTGTAATCTGTCTCTTAGGAAAACTCCTTCTTTACAGCTTATTAAAATCATAAAAACCTTGCAATATGGCAGGCTATCATCTAGATATTTGACTGCCAAACCTTCGTGAAATATAGATAATTATCATAATTATCAGCTTCTGAATCCACTGCATGACAATGGGCTTCCCAACCATTTCTACTCCTCTCTATCAGCTGCCCATGTCCACTATTTTATTCTTTTAATTGTGCTCAAGATGTCTTCAACTTTGGTCTGCTCCCTAATCCATGATGCTCTCTTTCTATCTCTCATGTTATGCCAAGCATTATTGTCTCCATTCCCTTTTGGGAATGGTTCCTGCTCCGTATGTTAGAACTGATTGAATGCACTGAATATAGATCGTTCTCGTTAGTGATATGAGATTACTTTAATTTACTTTATTGTCTCCCTTGAGCAAGGAGATGGAGGTGTGTGATATGGGAGGGGTCTCAGCCTTACCCATAGATCCGTCTCTATGAGCTCTGAGCTACACACACACACACACATATACACACACACACACACACACACACACACACACACACACACACACACACACACACACACACACACACACACACACACACACACACACACATATATACACCCACCCACCCACCCATCCACCCCCACCCACCCACCCACCCACCCACCCACCCACCCACGCACGCACGCACGCACGCACGCACGCACGCACGCACGCACGCACGCACGCACGCACGCACGCACGCACGCACGCACGCACGCGCACACACACACACACACACACACACACACACACACACACACACACATACACTCACTTGACTGGAGGCTATAGAGTTGCAACACATCACATGGAGGAGTGAATTACGGCCACATCAGGACTACCTAGCAAGTTAGTGAAGGGAGGGGAGCAAAATAGTGCCAGATTAAATACATTTATAGTGCCTAAATTTAAAAAGTGTACACTGGAGCAGTTTGTTTACATTCTGTTGACAAGATGGCGGAGGGTGGTGATGGTGTAACCCCGATTGACAGTTGACATCGAGGTTTGAGGGTTTTAGGAAGTAGGATGTGGAGGATGGCAGAGAGTTGAATTACAGGTTACAGATGAGAAAGATACAACAATTGGAGGAAATGGTAGAGAATATGAGGACCATATGCGAATCTTTCAAAGCAGAATTGGAGTCTGTCAGGGATGAGCAGAAGAAAGTCACGAAAGAGTTAATAGAAGTTAAGGAAGAGTTGAAAGTAATGAAGGAAGTAAATGGTAAACTAAAAGAAGAAAATAAGAGCCTCAATAGCCAACTCAAAATGGAGATGACACAAGTCAAGAAGATAAATGAGGAAGTTAACTTGTCAGTTAGGACACTCGAAAAGAAGCAATCTGAATGGATCAAAGAGAGTGAAGTGAAGGGAGAATCTCTGAGGAAGATAATAGAAGATCAACAAAAGGAAAAAGAGCAGGGGATAAAGGAGAAAGTGATTAGTGTAATTAAGGAAAAAAAGAAACTAGTAAGAGATACGGTAGACAAGATAAAGTGTGTAGTAATCTTTGGTGTTAAGGAAGAAAAAATAGTGAGTAGACTGGACAGAGAAGAAAAGGAGAAGGAGGAAATACAAAATATTGACAGAAGTTACAGAGGAGCCGGGTCAAGCGGCGAACTTGATTGAAGAATTTTATAGAATTGGAAAATTTGAAGAAGGAAAAGATAGACCTTTAAGGATAAAGTTTGCTACGCAGGTTCAGGCTGAAGAGGTGATAAACGGATCCTGGAAACTAGCTGGAAAGGAGGAATTAAAAGGTATATGGATTAATAAGGATTTGGACGAGGAAGAGAGAAAGCAATTGAAGGATTTAGTCATAGAGGCAAAACAAAAGAATGAGGAGAGGACAGGAGAAGAGAAGGAACAGTTCTACTGGAAGGTCAGAGACCTGAGGTTAAGGAAGAAATATATCAGGAAGTAAGCAAAATCTGTTATACCAATGTTAATGGACTGATGTCAAAAAGGGCAGAGGTTAATGAGTATCTTGAAAGAGCAAAGCCTGATGTGTTAATATTATGTGAAACTAAGTGGAAAGATGAGTGGCCATTACCAGATATTGGAAAAAATAAGTATGAGATATGGATGAAAAACTGAGATGGTAAAGAAGGTGGTTGAGTGATGATATTGACGGAAAAAGCTGTCAAAGTGGAAAGAGTGGAAATAAGCAAGAATAAGTCAGAGATCATAAGGGTTGTTGTAAATAATAGTAAGGGAAAATTAATGACATGTGGGGGTTTACGTACCGCCCCTGACAAATGCTTGGTCAAGAGATGATCATGAGAGAATGTTGGAAGATACAATAAATGAGATGGACAGGATAGTATCATAAGAAAAGAACGTACTTGTGGTGGAAGATTTTAGTTGCAAGGAAATCAATTGGGAAGACAAGACTTTTCAAGGAGGAGAAAATTCATGGAGTATAGTAAACTAGTAAATTGGGCTGGGGAAAACCTAATGATTCAATGGATTGACTGCGAAACGAGATTCAGGGGAGGGGAAAAGGCATCAAGATTGTATTTGCTGTTTACCAGTGATAGGAACAATAAATTATGAATGCCCTGTAGGCAAAAGTGATCATGTGCTAATTGAAATCGGTCTCAGTATGGAATCTTTAAGGACAAATGGGGTGTACAAAGCAGAAAGATATAGATATTACAAAGCAAACTTCGTAGAAATGAGGAAATACTTTGAAAGTGTAAATTGGAGTTGTTTTGAAGAAGCAGATAATGTACAAGTGAAATGGGATGAGTTTGTCAAGATATACAATATCGCAGTGGACGGGTATGTTCCAAGAGGGAGAATAAATTTGAAAAAGGGTAAAGAATGGTACAATGTTAAGTGTGACAGGGCTAGAAAGTGCAAGGTGAGTGAATGGAATAGATGGAGGAAAGTAAAGACGGAAACTACATGGAGACGTTATGTGGAAGCTAGAAGGAAGGATTTTGAAGGATTTTGAGGACAGAAAAACAAAATTATGAGAAGGACATTATGGAAAAATGTAGGAGTGACTCAAGATTATTTTATAGACATATTAACAGAAAAATGAAGAAAAGTGAAGGTATAACTGGATTGAAGGTTGATGGAAGAAAATATGACAAGGTACAAGAAATGGCGGAGGTGATGAATGAAAGGTTTCAAACAGTATTTACCGAAGAGGGGGACTTTGACTTGGCAGATGAGGAGTTGACCGGAAACGAGTTGAGAGGAATAGGAGTAAGTTAGGAGGAAGTTATAAAATTGATGGAAGATTTGGATGTAAATAAGGTGGCTGGTTCAGATGGAATTTCAAATTGGATTCTGAAAGAATGTAGAAATCAGTTGGTGGATAAAGTTTATAGTCTGGTGAGATTGTCGTTGATGAAGGGGAAAGTGCCAAAGGATAGGAAAAGAGCAAATATTGTACCAATTTACAAGGGTGGAAGTCGAGAGGATCCACTGAATTATAGACCAGTGTCCTTGACGAGTGTAGTAGGAAAAATAAGTGAGAAGATTATAAAGAATACTTGGATGGAATATCTGGAGAGAAATGATGTGTTGACAAGATGCCAGTTCGGATTCAGGAGAGGGAGGTCATGTTCCTCAAATTTGTTGTCTTTTTATTCAAGGGTCATAGATGTTGTACAAGAGAGAGATGGTTGGATGGATGGGGTCTACCTGGATTTGAAGGCCTTTGACAAGATACCACATAAGAGACTGTTATGGAAGATAGGGAGGTATGGAGGAATTGGAGGACGATTGTTGGAATGGATGAAGGATTATCTTCATGAGAGGGAAATGAGAACGGTAATAAGGAATAATAATTCTTCCTGGTTGAAAGTTACTAGTGGAGTACCTGAAGGGTCAGTGCTGGGACCGATCATGTTTGGTATATACGTAAATGACATGGTTGAAGGAGTCAACAGTCAAATCAACTTGTTTGCCGATGATGCCAAATTGGTGAGGAAAGTGCAGAATGTGAGAGATTGTGAGAAATTGCAAGAGGACCTTGATAAGATTGGTAGATGAAGTGAAAAGTGGCAAATGGAATTTAATTTGAGTAAGTGCAAAGTCATAGAATTTGGCAAAAGCAAAAGGAAAGTGAACTATAATTACAAAATGGAAAATGTTAGTTTGAAAAAGTTGAAGAAGGAGGTGGATTTGGGGATGACTATTACGCAGATAGACATATAGATAAAATTACGAGAGAAGTGAGTAGTCTGCTAAGGAGAATAAAAATGGCTTTTTCATACTTAGATGCCGATATGAGGATAAAATTGATTATCGCTATGATTAGACCGAGATTGGATTGTATGGTCCCCAAAGAAAAATAGTAGAAAATTGGAGAGGGTGCAGAGGGCAGCCACCAAGATGGTACCAGAATTGAGAGAGTTGACATATGAAGAAAGATTGAGGAAACTGGAACTTCCTACGCTTGAGAGTAGGAGAGAAAGAGGGGACTTGATAGTTTATAAAATGGTGAACAACCTGGATAGAATTGATGGAGAGTTGTTAAATCTGGAGGCCAGAAGTACAAGGGGACATGGAAAGAGGCTGAAGAAGGAGCGTTGTATCAGGGACATCAAGAAGTACAGTTTTCCGCACAGAGTGGTCAACACCTGGAATGAATTAAGTGGAAATATTGTAAACGCCACCAGTGTACACAGCTTTAAAGCTAAGTTGGATAAAGTAAGATATAAAGACGGGATAATATGAGATTACTCCCCTCCCGTAAACCACAACTAGGTAAATACAACTAGGTAAATACACACACACACACACACACACACACACACACACACACACACACACACACACACACACAGACACACACACACACACACACACACACAGACACACACACACACACACACACACACACACACACACACACACACACACACACACACACACACACACACACACACGAAATCATGACTGGTCTAATGCAAACTATTATAAGGCGAAAAAGAAAAGGGATGAAAATTGGAAAAAAGTTAAAAAAAGAAGAAAAAAAAAGAAGAAAAAGCAAGAAAACAGGAACGAATATAAATTAACTAGAAATGAATATGCTAGAATAAGAAAAGAAAAAGAAAAGAAATTTGAAAAAGATATAGTAAACAGATGTAAGGAGGAACCTAAGTTACTCTATAGGTATATAAATGGAAAAATCAAACAAAAAGAAAGAATAACAAGGTTGAAAGAAAATAATGAAACAGTTGAAAATTCAGAAGAGATGAGTGAAATACTAAACAAAAACTTCCAGAATGTATTCACAAGTGAAACAGAATTCAGACACCCACAAGAAAGAAAAGAAAGCACAGATTTGTGGGAAATAAAAGTAAGCTGACATGAAATAATGGAGTTGTTAAAGAACCTAGAAGAAAGGAAAGCTATAGGACCAGACTGGGTGTCAGGCCATGTATTAAAAGAATGTCGAGAACAGCTTATTAAACCAATTTGACATAATAGAGAGTTCAGTGAAGCTAGGAAAAGTGCCAAATTAGTGGAAAAGAGCAGACATAATACCTATATACAAAAACGATAACAAAGAGGAACCTTTGAACTATAGATCAGTGTCGCTGACCAGCATAATTCGTAAGGTATGTGAGAAGATCATAAAAAAACAATAGACTAGGTACTTAGAAAAAGAAAAGAGAATAACGGACAGACAATTTGGATTTAGAGAAGGAAAGTCATGTGCAACAAACCTATTGAGTTTTTACTCAAGGGTGATTGATGTAACACAAGAAAGAGAAGGATGGACGGACTGTATATATTTGGACCTAAAGAAAGCATTTGATGAGGTACCACATAAAAGGTTACTATTGAAACTTGAGAACATTGGAGGACTGAAAGGAAATATTTTAAACTGGATAGAGAATTACCTGAGAGGAAGAGAGATGAGAACAGTCATAAGGGACACAAAATCAGAGTGGGGGAAAGTCACAAGCAGGGTACCACAAGGCTCTGTCTTAGCACCACTGATGTTTTTAATATATGTCAATGACTTACCGGAAGGATTGAACAGCTACATAAGCCTTTTCGCTGATGATGCTAAATTGTTAAGAAAAATAGATAGTCAAGAGGATTGCAAAAAACTACGAGAAGACGTAAACAAGATCCAAGAATGGAGTGAAAGATGGGAGATGGATTTTAATGCAAGCAAATGTCATGTGATGGAAATAGGAAAAAGCTCAAAGAGGCCTTGATGGACATATAAAATGGGAAACAGCATTATAACAACAGTAGATAAAGAGAAAGACTTCGGAATAGTAATGCCGGATAATATATGTCTAGAGAAGCACATAAATAAGATATTTGGAGAAACATACAATATGCTAAGAAATATAAGAGTGGCCTTTCACTATATGGATAAAAAAATGATGAAGAAGATTATCACTACAATTATTAGACCAAAATGGAATATGCTGTGATTGTATGGTCTCCACATAAGAAAAAACATATAAAGAAACTTGAAAGAATACAATGAATGGCAATAAAAATGATTCCAGAGTTAGAAGGGAGGACTTGCAAGGAGAAGCTGGAAGAAATGAATTTGCCAACACTTGAGGAAAGAAGGGAAAAAGGTGACATGATAGCAGTATACAAACTATTAAATGGAATGGATAAAACAGATATGAATATACTATCAAAGGAAGAAGTTGCTTATGCAAGAGGCCACAAGAAGAAATTAAAAAAGGGAAGATGTTTGAATAACACAAAGAAATATAGCTTTCCACATAGAAGTATAGACACATGACACAGTTTGAAAGAAGTTATTGAAATGAATAGTGTGAACAAACTTAAGGAAAAATTGGATCAATGTAGATATGGAGACAGAACCACACGAGTCTAGCTCAGCCCCTGTATACTACAACTAGGTAAATACTACTAGGTAAACTAGGTAAATACACACACACACACACACACACACACACACACACACACACACACACACACACCAGGAAACATTGTTTCCAAACAATGTCTCCTGGTGTGGACAGGCCTTAAGATGACCCATAATTATTATTATTTTTTTTTTAAAGCTTAAAAGGCCATCATCTTATACGCTGATATATGCTGTAACTCCATGGAAGTTTTTGCTATAATGATTTAGTAGTAGGGTGGATCATATATATATTTTTTTTATTGATAGAGGTGTTCAACATATTTTGGTTTGTAGAACACAAATCTGAACAAAACGTTTAATTCTGATAATCCTATCCTACATCAATGTGCATTTGGTTATTATTAGATTGGTGATCAATTTTCTATTGTAGTTACCTCAGCATATATCTCATATATAATGTTCTCTCATATATTATTGTTCTAAATATTTCATAAGGTATATATGACATCTAAATATATAAAGAAAAACTGGTATCATTCCACTTAATTTCAATTAGCATGCAGTTTGGTATATGCTGCCATATGTTCATAGATGCAAGTAAGCAAAGCAGCACCTCTTTTTACATCATATACCTGTGGCTCTGGTAGGCTTTGATGGAGGCTTTTGATAGTTGAACTCCGCCCATTAGTGGCTCAGGTTTAGAATTTTTATAGTGACGCCTGGATTTTCTCACATTTCCTCTGATGTTAGAAACTATTGCTTTCCACTGCCTCAAGTGCATATAACATTGCAAGTCTTGTTTGAGGACAGTGTATGGCAGCAATTTTGGATAAACTTGGCCACTTGGCAGTATTACCAAAGAAAGAAAAGTGACCAGCGGGAGGCTGATGTCCAAATATGAGTCAAAATATGACTGTGCAACCTGGCTAAGTTAAAAAAAAAGTCAGGAAAATATTATACAGTAAAACCTCAATATAACGAACCAATTGGGGCGGGGAGTCTGACGTTATATCCGAAGATTGGTAAAAATACCGAACGAGTTCGCTATATACGGGATTTCGTTCGTTAAGATGTGTTCATACAGAGTTGTTACACGGATACTGAATTTAAGTGTATTGGTGTATGTTACATGTGACAAAAATTAACAAACAATTTACTGTATTTGTATTGTACACGTGTGTACAGTACAGTAAATTGTTTGTTATTTTTTGTCAAATGTAACATACACCAATACACTTCAATTCAGTACCCGTGTAACAACTCTTTATGAACACGTCTTAACGAACGAAATCCCGTATATAGCGAACTCGTTCAGTATTTTCACCGAACTTCGGATATAACGAATTATCAGATATAACGTCAGACCTTATGTAGTAGGTGGCAAGAGCATGAGCACGACCAACCCTTCACAGTGAGAGCTAACTGTGCACTGAGTGGCGTGCGCGTTGGCGCGTTCATGTTCAAACAAAGTGAAAAGTTCGGCCGGCTCATCCCACGCCTTGGATATAATGAACTTTGGTTCGTTATATCCAACTTGGTTCGGCCAGAAAATGACGTTCGTTATATCCGAAATTCGCTATGAGTGGGTTCGTTATATCGAGATTTTACTGTAATTGCATTCACTTATATACATGAGATTCACATGTTGATAGATATGTAAAATGTTTTAGCTTTATTATTATGCATGATTTGCCTTATATCTTTTAATATTATATAAAGAGGCTGAAAAGGGTAAAATTTTTAAAAATTAGAAATACAAAATTATGTAGATTAGATATGTTCTATCCCAAACAAACTCATATTTGAATTCTTTATACAGAAATATATAATTTAGACATCCCTCATGAGAGGATTTCATTAAGATTCATGATATGATAGTACGTACCTTAGTGTGACCCGCCTTAGTGTAGTAGCGTCTCATTTAGCCACGGTTGGAGAGGGTTAGTATAATGCTTACCTGTACCCAGTATTGTCATAAGTGATATTGTAATTGGAAAGCAAGTAAGAGGTAATATTAGCACAAGATAGTATAGGAGGGATAGTTACCATACCTGTACATGGTATCAAGATCCAATAGTTTTTAACTGAGGCATATCGTCTCATGTGATTTTGTGTTGTCTCTGGAACATCTTTGAAGGATTTTGTCAAATATGAAAATAATGTTTCTAATAGTTTTGAGGTCGTTCGCAATACCTGCTTATAACTACTGACACTTTTGAGTTAACATTGTGGACTTGTACTGTGCACAGCTAGTAGGTTTGCAAAACTGCCAATTTAGTAATGAAATTAATTCTTCATTCACATTTTTTTTTTTAAATGTGAAACTTAAAATTTACAATTATGCGTCATGAAACTGAAGACTACCAGTTTTGCTGGTAGCTTTAATTATATGAAAGAAGTTGCAACTACCATCCTTACTTTTGATCATTTTCCTTTGTAGGGTGCAACAGGGCCACTGTTTACAACGCTTGGGTCGGGAACGAGAGGCCCTGGTTATCTACAACAGTGTGCTCAAGACTCGGCCAGATGATCCAGCCCTGTTAGCTATCATCAACAACAACCTGGTGTCCATTAATCGTACTGCCAATGTGTTTGATTCTCGCAAGAGGATGAAGGCAGCCACTGCATCTGGTCTGGAGCACAAACTGACAACTCATCAACGTTCTACAATTGCACTCAACCATTGTCTTTTGGCTTACCACACCAACCAGGTCAGTTCATTTCTTTTAAACTGAGATGGTTTTCATACTCTAATTATTTCACCCTATTGCATTCCATATATACAGTGGAACCTCGGACCTCGACCATCTCACATCTCGAATTCGGATCGACCAAAAATTCAAGGAAATTTTTGCTCTGGATGTCGACCAATATTCGGACCTCGACCAACCCGAACGTAGCTGAACGAAGGGAAGCTGGCCGACGGAGGCTGAATGACAGGCTGAGGCTGCCGCCGAGCAACAGTTACGTGTCCATCTTTGTTGTGCGTCAACGTGGTCACCCTGCTGTGCATATTTTTCTTAAATCACTGCAGTATTAGCCCCTAATAATGGCTCCAAAGAAAACAAATTCATCCAGTACCGCTACTGGCAGTGAAAAGAGGAAAGTAGTGAGGAAAACAATAGATTTTAAGAAAGAATTAATCGCAAAGCACTACTACTACTACTACTGTTTAACCATGCAATTTTACATATGAAATAACATTAAAAAAATCAATCGACTGTGACACCAGCCTAGTACACATACATACAGATTGTAACGCGAGTTTATGTAGGTTGGGAGGGGACGGGGGCTAGGGGGAGTGAGGTGCGAGGCTAGCTATCAGCTGATCAACTGATAGCTAGCCTCGCACCTCCCTTTCCCCTCCCCACACACACACACACACTTGTAGTTTAGCCATTTTTTACAATTAGATTAGTGCATGCGTATGTGCGCAACATCACACATGCGTGGACTCCCTGTCCAAGCAATAAGTTCCATCCTTACTTCCCCTCCCTCACCACCATCTACGTGCGCCAAAAACTCGCCACCAAAAAGGTAAATAATATTGAATGAGGTTTAGTTTAGTCTTCTTTTGCAAAATTTGATGTATTGTTTTATTTTCTATGTCTTATTTACTGTTTAACCATGCAATTTTATGTATGAAATAAAATAAAATAAATTAATTAGGTAAGCATCTGGGGTCTTGGAACGGATTAAAACGATTTACATTATTTCGTATGGGAAAACTTGTTTCGGTCCTTGACCAATTCGGTCCTCGAACAGCCTTCCGGAACGGATTATGTTCGAGGTCCGAGATTCCAGTGTACACTGAATTTCATTGACTGGCAGAACAAAATAAGTCCATTAAGACATGAATTAGACAACCTTGCTGGAAGTATACCTACATACCTCAAACTACCATCCTATTTCTTTGATTTCCTATCTTTCTAAAATCTTTGAATCAGTGCCAGGTGAGTAATCTATCTGCTCACAACATTCTATCTGATCGTCAGTATAGCTTCCAATCTGGATGCTCTACTGGCGATCTTCTGGTTTTCCTTACTGACTCTTGGTCATCTTTTTGGGGTTTCAGTAATACTTTTGTTATTGTCTTAAATATATCAAAAGCATTTGATAAAGTATTGCACAAAGCTTTGCTTTCTTAATTTTCTTCTTTCGGTTTCTATCTTTCCCATTGCTCCTTCATTTCTAGCTTCTATTCTGAGCGTTCTATTGCAGTTGTGGTAGACAGCCACTGTTCTTCCCTAAACCTATCAATAGAGGTGTTCCACAGGGTTTTGTCCTATCACCTACTCTGTTCCTATTATTCATCAATGACCTTCTCAATCTTACTCAGTGTCCTATCCATTCATCTGCTGATGACTCTACCTTGCGCTTCTCCACGTCTTTCTCCAGACGCCCAAACCAAAAATAGATAGATGACTCACGTGGAGACGCTACAGAACGCCTAACTTCTGATCTTTTCTTAATTAATGTCAGATTGGGGCAGAGAAAACCTTGTGTTGTTCAATGCCTCAATAACTCAATTTTTTTATCTATCCACTCAACAAAATCTTCCAGACAACCATCCCCTCTACTACACTGAACATTCTTGGGGTATCCTTTACTAAAACTCTTAACTGGCAGTCTTGTGCTTATAATATGTTGCCATAAAATACAAAGTGAACAAATAATCAGTATAGAAAAATAAATATCAAGTTGGTTGAGGATTGGCCATGTCTGTACAAGTGCAAATGATATTTCTTTAATTGAACCACCAAGATCTAATTGTTACTAGTGAATAGAGAATATAAAACTGCATTAGTAGATGTAAGTTAAAAGTTAGTTCTTCTGGTGTTGTTTTCTAAGTATTTACCGAGCAGAATATTTTTTTCCCCAAATTTTTGTCATAAAGCTTATAGTGCGCAATATACATCGGAATGCGTTATATGCCGTGAAATAGGGTACTCCTCAGACACTTCACTTCCTTTACATTTATTCTCTTTTTCTCTGCTACTGCCATACTTAACTTAATGTTTCAGTCCCATATAGTGCAATGAGCATATGTCTTCCTTCATACAACCTTCTCTTTACATTCATTCCCATCACTACAACTAAACATCTTCCCCAATCCATCCAACACCTTTCCATCATCATTAATCCTAGACTTCACCTCTGTCTCTATTCCTCCATCTACAGTAATCTTGGACCCTAAATATTTAATGTATTCCACCTCCTCAGCAATTCATCATTCAAAGTAACATTCATCCTTCGAGCACAATCCTCCCTAGTGCATTTCATTACTTTATTTTTATCCTCATTCACTCTCATAATCTTCTTCCTACACATTCATCCAAATTCTTCTATCAACTGACAAAATTTCTGCTCTGAATCTGTCACTAAAGCCATATCATCCACAAACAATAGTTGATTTATCCTTTACTCTATCATCAGAATATACCAACTGAAACTCCTACCTAATATTCTCACATTAACTTCACTTACCACACCTTCCATATAAATATTGAACAACCATGGTGACATTACACATCCGTGACTTAATCTTACTCAAACAGGAAATCACTCACGCTATTTTCCACTCTTACACATGCTCTACTATTCACATAGAAACTTTTCACACATTTTAGCAGTCTGCCACATCGCCCATACAATCATAGGACATTCCACAAGTCATTCCCATCAATCCTCTCGCATGCTTTCTCAAAGTCCATGAAAACCCAAAATACGTCTTTTCCTTTTGCCAAAAAACTTTTCACACACCAGTCTTACAGCAAACACCTGATCCACGCAACTCTGCCCTCTTCTAAAACCACATTATTCTTCATATATAATAATGATAGTAATTATAATGACAATAATAGATCTACAATTATAATTATATGATAGTTCTATTGTGAGCCTGCCTACCTGTCCTATCTGGTCAGGTAGAACAAAATCTTCATCTACTACTGGATGTAATGTGTTACAGATATTTTAGAAATATTCATTTAATGTTATTGTGTGCCAATCTACATTTTGATGTCATTCTCGGTTGTGTTATTGTCTTTTCCTTATCCTTTTTATATGTATTCAGCTGTGTGCTGTGTCAGATATGGATAAGGCGGAGGAAATGTCCACACCAAAAAGGGAGATATATTAAATTTAGTTTTTCTGTAATCTCCATGTGATGAGTGTTGAGGTTAAGGATTATCCTATTTACTTTACTTGTCACCTCGTGATACAACTGAGACTGGGCTGAGGGGAGAAAATTATATTGCCTTTTGTATTATCACTTTAAGATAGGGAAGGGGAGAGATTGGGAATATGCATCTATCCTTGGTGACTTGGGACTGGGTAACCTCTTACCTCCCTTCTTCCTCTCCTGAATTCTAAATACACCCGGTAACGCGGTCAACTGGGACTGGTACCGCTCCGCGTTGTTGAAAACCACGTTATCGAAATAATAGAACATATGTAAATAAATTTACTTGGACTGGCCACTGGGCCAAAGTCCCACTTTCGACCAACATTTATCTAGTTATTGGGGTTAAGTCAACACGCATTCATTCCCACCTTTTAGCACCATTATAGGAAAACATAAACTAATGTTATTGACCTGTTTCTGAGTGTGTGGCAATTGTGATGTTCCCAGTCCCCTTGTACACCCTAGGTCCCCATAGTCACTGTGATGTCGAAGGTCCTGCCGCCTCATCATTCTGGGCAGCCTGTGCAGCTGCTCGTGTTGGGGCTCCACCTTCACCTTGTCTATACTCATCATCAGAGTCGAACCCACCAAAGCGAGAGATAACATCATCATCACTGTCACTATCGGCATCCTCAACACCCATCTCGTGCTCTGATTCTTCGTGTTGTGCCTCCTCCTGTTGATGTTGCCGAAAAAACTGTGATGCGTCGTTGCTGTCTGGCATTTACCCGCTAATAAACATGTCCTTGTAGACAGTGATAGCATTGGATATTGAGACACCAATATTTTCGACTCAGGATTAGGATCCTCATTCTCCATGACGTGTTTGGCAGTGTCAAAGAGTTCCAGTAGACAGCGAAGGGTGTGGGTATTTGGCTCACCAGGCTCCTGTTCCTCATCCAGATTCTCATGCCCTGCTTGTTGATCCTGCACTGCTTCCTCCTCTTCCTGCATCTCCTGAATCTCGTCATCAAGATCAGGCTCTTGATTGGGCATAATTATATCCTGCAGATCTTCCTAATAATGGCATCGCACCGAGTGGTACCGAATGGTGCTGAGTGTGACGTCACGGCCCCTCGGCGCAGCTCGGGTTTTCTGGGCAGCGTTACCCGAGTTTGACGTCACGGCCACTCAGCTCGGCTTGGTTTTCGGGTTGGCATCCCACGTTACCGGTGTACATTACTGTATTAAAGGTGTACCGTATATACCGGACTATAAGGCGACTGGTTATACAAGATGACCCCCAATTTTCGAGGAAAAAAATTTGGTTTTGAGCTATTATCGCCATGTTAGACAACCCCCTTTCTCATGGTAAGATTCACTGTTCACCAGTCCTTAATTTATTACTCCAACAATTACTTCCAACACTAGTTGCTCAAGATGCAAGTAGTTAAAGGAATTAAAAAACTATATACTGTACGTATATTACTTTTACAAAACAATAGTATGAATTTTTCAAAACGTAAAGAAACAATATCATAAACATCAGCACTACCATGCCGGGCGCGCTCTAATACCTTGTTTCAACAATTGCCGCCTCAAACATTCGAAACATAGATATTTAATTAAAATCCTTCAAAATCATCTTCATCTGATACAGTAAGCATTTCAAATATATCTTGAGATGCATATTCAAGGGCATCATTATACGGATCAAATTCTGCATCATCTGGGTTGTCGTCTGCAGCTTCATCACCAGTGTCGCCCGCCACCCTGGTGTTGTGCCCTGCACGTGACGTTATCAGTAAAGATTCGACACCCATGGAGTTAGGGTGGGCCCGCATGCCTGTGTATATGTGTGTAGGTGTGTGTGTGTATATATATATATATATATATATATATATATATATATATATATATATATATATATATATATATATATATATATATATATATATATATATATATATATATATATATATATATATATATATATATATATATATATATATTATATATATATATATATATATATATATATATATATATATATATATATATATATATATATATATATATACATATATATATTATATATATATATATATATATATATATATATATATATATATATATATATATATATATACAGTGGTCGCGGAAAGTTTGGGCGCAAAATTACAGGCGTCCAAACTTCCCGCTATTATCAAAACACACGAAAAATACCAATTTCCGACCAAACTTTTCGCTATATGTTTGTACCGCTATTTAGGCGAGACAATACGCACGACTTGGCAACTCGGATTAGTCGTTCCAGGGAGCACGTGGTGATAGTGTATAAACATCTCTCACGCAGAGTAGTCGTTTTTTTTTGCGTTGGTCTCTGTGCTTGTGCCTCAATATCTCTGTGATGGGAAGTGGTAAAGAGCTGGGAAGAGACACAATTGTTGCTATTATAACCCTCTATAAGGAGGGTTATAAATGTAAAGATATAGCCACTCTTGTGAGAATAGGAATGCGGTAAGTTCAAAAGTGGACCAAGAAATTTAGAGACGGAGGTGAAGATATTCCTACTCCCAAGCCTCGCTCTGGTAGGCTAAGGAAGATATCAAATCGTACTTCTAAGGTTATTAGGAGGCAGTTGGATAAAAATCCAACACTCACAGCTCGAAAACTGAAGGAAAATAACCATGCACTGCTCCAGGACGTGTCTGTAAGATGTATTTATGATAATTTACACAAAGATTTACAATATCGTAGTTGTTGTGCTAAAGTTCTTCCAAGTTCTTCCCCTCCTAAGTGCAAAAAACATACGTGATCGCATAGCTTTTAGCAAGAAATATAAGGATTGGACCCTAGAAGACTGGGAACAAGTCCTGTGGAGTGACGAGTCAACGTTTGTGGTGTCGTCTGGCTGCAGGTCCAAGCGTGTCAGGCGTCCCAGAGGGTCGGACCCTAATGGCCCCCGCTATACAACTAAAGTTGTAAAGCATGCTCCAAGTGTTATGGTATGAGGGTGCTTTGCATTCGGTGGAGTTGGCAATTTAGTGTTTTTTGAAAAAAATGAGTGTAAATCAGCACAGTTATTTTGAGTTATTGTGTGATAACCTGCCTGAAACTTTTGAAAAGTGTAACGCTAGCTGGTTTATGCAAGACGGAGCTCCTGCTCACACAACTCGATCTATTACCCAGTGGTTAGAGGACTGTGGTGTAGATTACTTCAAAAAGTGGCCTGGGAATTCACCAGATCTAAATCCCATAGAGTACGTGTGGCATATCATTAAAAAACAGCTTCAGGATCGTGACGCTTCGACTGTAGCGAAGCTAAAAATAGAAATTCAGGATATTTTGGATAATATTATTTTCCCAACACATAGAAAAACTGGCTAAATGCATCCCAGCACGTTTGGAGAAGGTCATCAGGCTTAAAGGAAAATCGCTTGGCAAATAAGGTGCGTCATGAGCTGTTTAAATGTCTTTAAATGTCACAATTATTTATATTCGTTTTGCGCCCAAACTTTCCGCGACCACTGTATATATATATATATATATATATATATATATATATATATATATATATATATATATATATATATATATATATATATATATATATATATATATATATATATATATATATATATATATATATATATATATATATATATATATATATATATATATATATATATATATATATATATGTATATATATATATATATATATATATATATATATATATATATATATATATATATATATATATATATACATATATATATATATATATATATATATATATATACATATATATATATATATATATATATATATATATATATATATATATATATATTATGCATACACGTGTGTGCATGCGGAATGAATTCCCAGGTATAGTGGCACTGAATATTCATCACGGAGTTATAGGTTTGTGTTTTATTCTCGGTGTAAAAGACGACCCTTAGATTTAGAAACCTTAAACTTGGCAAAAAATCTTATCTTATAATCCGGTATATACGGTATATGCCGCATTTGGTGGACCGCGTTAGCCCGAAACCACGTTACCAAAAGCCGCATTACCGGAGGACTGGGTGTACTCAACTTTCTGTTAAATTTCTCAAGCATTATTTTTTGTCTTAGTAAGAATGTCTGGTTAAGGTAAGATTTAAGTTAGTTTTTTGTAACAGTATTTTTATTTAGCATTGCTATACTGTATATTATTGTGTTTGTATTTTGTAATTAAACTAAGAGTTGTGTGGACCTCTGAATTAATCTTTTTGGATCCTGAGTCAGTACATTTGGCACATTGTAACATTTTTAATGTACATATAATTTAGGTAATTAAAGTAAGAACCAATTTCGGTTTATATTTTCACCTGTGCTTCTCAGTAGTCAACTTGGTGGTGACCTCATATGTAGTTACTTCCCTCGATGTAAATTTGAGGCCTTGTGGTGGTTTGTGGAATGGGTCAAGAGATAAAGACAGTGTGCAGAGCACCCACTGATCCCCATCTATCTTGGATAACCATGGTCAAAAAAGCCACTACAGTGATGCCACATTTCCCTAAGAATGGAAACAGATCATTGCAGTCGATTCTACATTGTAATTTTATTACATCTTGCTTACTTTTTTTTTACAGGAGGAGGTATGTCGGACAGAAGCTGAGGCCTTGCTGAAGGAGTACCCATTATTGACACTGAAGGCACGGGTGATTCAGGCTGCTCAGCTGGGGAGAGAGAACAGGCTGAATGAGGCCCAGGCATTGCTGAACACTTGCATCCAGGAATACTCTCAGCATGCCACAGATATCCAACTAATGATGATTCAGATTTTGTTGGCCAAGGCGAGTATAAAAGATTTGAGTAAATAAGCACTAAGTAATTTGTGTTTTCAATTAGAATGTACTCTGCTAAGAAAGGAATTTGCAATTGCCAAAATGTATATTGCTTTGAGAGTTTTAGAGAGTAAGTGTGTCCTAGTATAAGCTGTAGGAAAACTTAAATAGAATGTAGGGCCTTTGCAGTATGCAGTCATTTACATATCTATTATATATTACTTATAATATATTTTTCTATTTTTTGTTTTTCCCTGCGGTAGAGGATGTGGTACATCAGCAGCCAAGTTTATTGAATACTGCCACCATACTCTTTGTGTGATATAAAAGGCAAATATTTGATATCTGCATTTATTGATTTATGATTACACAATCCAAGATGTTCACTGACAGCAACATTAGTTATTAGGTGGTCCTGATTTGCTGAAGCAAGATCAAGTATCTTGTTTACACGAGTTGGCTCTGATACTAACTGGCTTAGAAAGCAGACTGGACTGGGTTCCTGCTAAAATAAAGCAGGTCGCATGGGTCAGGTGACATTAGCGTAACTGCTTCAATTATTGCTAAATTTACAAGAATTGTTTGCGCTATACCTTGTATGGAATTTTTTTTTTTTTAGAGTTAAAGGCTCTATGTTTTATTGGAATAATAGATTTATGTTTATCGTATCTATGTGTGTTTCACTAATTGTTACTAAGCATCTCAGTTAATATATTTTGATTTTCAGGCTATGCACATTGAAACTTAGAATTTAGATTTTATCTCTAGTCTCGTCTACCATTGTGATGGGAATTCTATTGATTTAGAGTGTATCATAACATGATTCATCAGACTTAGCTTGTGTGGCTGTCAATTGTTGATTGAGATGGCTTGTTATAATGAGAAAGGGCACAGCCCTGCACTAAAAGATTAATTGGTCAGAGGAACAGGGCCTTCCACCTAGGGAGATTAAGTCCACCAAAGCGACCTTCTACCCAGACAAAATCCACCACCTCAAACAGACAGTGATACTGCAAAATTAAAGGTCTCTGTGGTCTAAATAAGCACTCTTCCCCTCTACCTTTCACATTACACTTACCTCCTTCCCTCGTGGCCAAGGAGATTAAATCTCATTTCGCCAGTATTTGTCAAAGCTCTCTTGAACCTGCTCTTCTTGCCTATCTTCCTTACCTTTCCCCACCACCCATTGTACAGATCCACCACACCAACTGACTTGCTCATCAAAAGTACAAACCAAGTGCTGCTGAAAGGAAACTTATGTGGAAATCCCACCTGTGTTTCTCACTTCAAAAGGGTGGATAGCTAAAGGCAAGGTATAATGTGAAAAATGTGACAATCAGGTAAGGCTGCTAGTGATGATAGACGGGCAGGGTGAATGTACCTTGAATCACTGAAATGAATTATTCAGGCTGGCTAGTTTAACCATGATCAAAGCCTTCCTTATGCCATATAAAAATAAGTTGATGGTCTTTTATGTTGTGTATTTATTGTTTATAATGTTGTTATTGTTATGTTATTGCTTTGTTTCATGGTATAAGCATAATTGATACAAATTCATAGTTAAATAGTGAACAAATGATCGGAAATTGGTACTGAAAAAACAATTATAATCAATCCCATTTATTATTAAGTTCTGTTATCGCGCTCTCTATTATCACGCCCATCTGCGTTAACCTATTTGGCATTATAGCAGAGGGATGGATATATATACTTTTTGAGAAAGGGACAGATTTTTCCAGAAATTAAATAACCAAGGGAGTGGGCCAAGTGTAAACATGTGGATTTTGAAAGTTTTCATAATGAATGAGCTATTTTGATATAATTATGAAACAACC
>JAXIVD010000683.1:110000-128497 GCA_036785275.1 Cancer borealis | reverse complement strand
TATGATATATATATATATATATATATATATATATATATATAATATCATATAGTGTTATATATATATATATATATATATATATATATATATATATATATATATATATATATATATATATATCATATAGTGTTATATATAAATATATATATATATATATATATATATATATATATATATATATATATATATATACATATATATATATATATATATCATATAGTGTTATATATATATATATATATATATATATATATATATATATATATATATATATAATACATACACAACACTATATGATATATATATATATATATATATATATATATATATATATATATATATATTATATATATATATATATATACATATATATATATATATATATATATATATATATATATATATATATTATATATATATATATATATACCATATAGTTATATACATATATATATATATATATATATATATATATATATATATATATATATATATATATATATATATATCATATAGTGTTATATATATATATATATATATATATATATATATATATATATATATATATATATAAATATATATACATATATATATATATATATATATATATATATATATATATATATATATAAATATATCATATAGTTATATATATATATATATATATATATATATATATATATATATATATATATATATATATATCATATAGTGTTATATATATATATATATATATATATATATATATATATATATATATATATATATATATATGCATATATATATATCATATAGTGTTATATATATATATATATATATATATATATATATATATATATATATATATATATATATATATATATATATATATATATACATATATATATATATATATATATATATATATATATATATATACTATATATATATATATATATATATATATATATATATATATATATATATATATATATATATGTATAAATATTTCATATAGTTATATATATATATATATATATATATATATATATATATATATATATATATATATATCATATAGTGTTATATATATATATATATATATATATATATATATATATATATATATATATATATATATATATATATATATATATACATATATATATATATATATATATATATATATATATATATATATATCATATAGTGTTATATATATATATATATATATATATATATATATATATATATATATATATAAAATACATACACAACACTATATGATATATATATATATATATATATATATATATATATATATATATATATATATATATATATATATATATATATATATATATATATATATATATATATATAGATGACGTTAGTGGAGGCCCTGGAATGACTTTAGGGCCTCATGCAAAAAAGGAACCAAAATAGTCAGGCAATCTAATGTTTCAATAAAAAAATAAAAATAGAGGTAAAAGTGCAGAATAAGGCCTTCTGCCCTTTCTTTTTACTCTCCTTCCCTACATAGTATACATAGTGTACTCAACACATCTGAACCAAACCTAACTTACCTAATCATAACATAACCGTAACCTAACCTAACTTAGCCAACCTAACATAACATAACCTAGCTTCAAAGACGTTTTGCGAGGTTAATATTGATTTACCCCGCCTGAAACCGTAAGAACATAAGAAAATAAGGAAGCTACAAAAGGCCTTGAGGCCTGCACTAAGTAGTTCCTGTTAATCCTAATCCCCTTATTAACTACACCCACCTCTCATCAGCATTCTCTTAAAACTCCCTATTGTCTGTGCACTAACTACCTGCTGACTTAGTCTGTTCCAATCATCTACCACCCTATTTGTAAACCAATTTCTGCCTATTTCTTTATTAAATCTACATCATTCTAGTTTGTAACTGTTATTTCTTGTTCTATCATGACTACTGATCGCAAGAACTTTTCCTACATCCCCCTTATTAAAACCTTCACAGATGGGTTGAGTATACTATGTAGAGTATGTAGGGAAGGAGAGAAAAATAAAGGGCAGAAGGCCTCATTCTGCACTTTTACCAAAAAGTTTATGGGAATCAGAAGAGCCAATGATTGCCTCACATAACTCGACATCCTTATCCAAGACTTTTTGCCGAATTTTTCAAGGTTTTGAGAAATTACAATGTGTTAATATTGATTATGAAGATACAAGGAACTATATAGTCCAGTAATTTGATTACTATTTGCTTGTGTAAGTCATAACTGTCAAAGTGAATATTATAGCAGAGAAGTTTGCATCAAACACGGCAAGATTTATCACATTTGTGACTTTTAATAGTCAATAGTATATGTTCACTGCACTTCTGATGATACATATAGATATATGCATTACTTAAATTTGTTTTATTTGCATGGAGATCTCACATAAGATAAATTGTGCGTAAAATTATGAAGACAACTCGTCATTACGATTTCCTGCAAATTTTGGCGCGCTCATGATCTAACCCAGTTTTCTAGCATTTCATACAATGATTGGCCGTGAAAATCTCTACACCTTACCGGTGACATGATATTTCTCCATCCTCACTTCTCCTGGTGCAGCCATAGACCGAACAAGCCGGCATAACAACATAGTATTGAGGTGGGTGAGTGTCGGGGCTCTAGTCAGCAGAGCAATGTTTTGGGTTGACTTGCATAGGTGGGCGGAGCTTATAGCGGCTTCACTCGTGTGACGTCATGGCCTCTCCTCTTATACTTCCTCCAAGTGAGAAAGTGGTGAAGATTTCGGATCCGCGTCCCGGAGGTGGTGTCTCCTGGCGGCCGTCTGTGTACTAAATTCAGGCCGTGATCACATCGCTCCCATAAGTTGCCTTCCCGCTAGCCCCGTGGCTCCCAAACTTATAAAAAAAAAAAAAATAAAATAAAAAATATAATTATTACTCTACGAAAACCCTTAACGCAGAACTGTACTACTGTAGCGGCAATCCTTCCTATCCTCATGTGTCATTCTCTCCACTTTCATATCTCTCTCTCTCTCTCTCTCTGTCTCTCTCTCTCTCTCTCTCTCTCTCTCTCTCTCTCTCAATCTCTCTCTCTCTCTCTCTCTCTCTCTCTCTCTCTCTCTCTCTCTCTCTCTCTCTCTCTCTCTCTCTCTCTCTCTCTCTCTCTCTCTCTCTCTCTCTCTCTCTCTCTCTCCTCTCTCTCTCTGAAAAAATCATTAACAAGCCGGAAGAGAGATTACCTGTCATAATTATAGTCATTATTATTATTATTATTATTATTATTATTATTATTATTATTCCTATGATCATTATTTTAAAAGGAGACGTTGATTATGATGCATGCAAGAGAGTGGGGGAGGAGGAGGAGGAGGAGGAGGAGGAGGAGGAGGAGGAGGAGGAGGAGGAGGAGGAGGAAATGAAAAAAAAGGTGTCTATTGTATCACGTCACCTTTGAAAAAAAAAAAAAAAAAAAAAAAAAAAGAATATTGATGAAAATATCCATAAAACAAAAGAGCGAGTGATAGAAAAAAATATATAAAAGAAAAAGCAAATAATGGAAGTGAGAGAGAAAGCAAAAAAAAAAAAAAAAAAAAGGACAAGCACAAGCAACAGGTGTATCAAAATATTCCTTTATACCTGTGAAGAGAGATGAAAAGTAAAGGAATGGAGGAGGAGGGAGGGAGGGAGGGAGGGAGGGGAGTGGGGAGGAGGAGGAGGAGGAGGAGGAGGAGGAGGAGGAGGAGGAGGAGGGTGGAGGAGGAGGGGGAGGTGGAAGAGGAGGAGGAGGAGGAGGAGGAGGAGGATGTTTGTGATATAAAAATATGTAATAAGAAAATACAGATAAGTCGCTCCATAAAATATCTAGGTGTACATATTGACGATCGATTAACTTGGTCAGTTCACATATTTCACATAAATAATAAACTTGCTAAAACATTAGGCATTCTACACAAAATTAAACATTTGTTAAACTCTGATAATCTTTTAACACTGTATTAAACACTGTTCTATCCATACCTCAACTACTGCAATGTTGTCTGGGGCATGGCTAATAAAACAACACAAAAGTCATTAGTATTGCTACAGAAAAGACTTGTGCGTATTATTGGTCAAACAAGCAGATATGAACGCACCTCACCTGTATTTAAAAACTTTAATATATTAAAAATACTTGACATATATAAACTAGAATGTCTCAAATACATACACGGCCAGTTACACATAAACGATATCCAACAGCTAATTACAGGTCACCAAACACACACGATAAACACCAGAAACAGACACAATCTCAGACCTCCTTTTCCCAGCTTGGAAGCTCAGAAGAGATTCGTTTCATGTTATGGTTGTATAGCATATAATGAACTACCAACAAACCTTAAAAACATAAATAATAAAGATTCATTTAAAATCCACACTAAAAGACACCTCGTTAGTATGTATTAGTATGTTTTAAGATTGACTGTATCATGTTTACCGTTTCAATTATACTTTTATGCTTCATAACACAATTGTTTGACCACACCATGTTAAACTTATTAATTTATTGTTTACTATTGTTTATTAATGTTTATTATTGTTTATTATTATTGGGTAAGATGCACTTTGGACGTCTGAATAATGTCATAGAGATGTTTAATTGTAAATAATTGTTGTAAATTATTTTATGTCAACCAATTAGCTACACGAGCACTCCTGAGCATCAGCTCTTACGTGTGTGTGTGTGTGTGTGTGTGTGTGTGTGTGTGTGTGTGTGTGTGTGTGTGTGTGTGTGTGTGTGTGTGTAAGATGCAAAGTCAACTTGGCTGTCTGCAATGCGCTCTATGCACACACACACACACACACACACACACACACACACACACACACACACACACACACACACACACACACACACACACACACACACACACGCACACAGTGAACTGCTGCTATGAGGAGAAAGAGGAAAGAAGAGGAGGAAAATGAGGAGGAAAATGAGGAGAAAGAGGAGGAGGAGGAGGAGGAGGAGGAGGAGGAGGAGGAGGAGGAGGAGGAAGATCGACTTTTTAGCACAATAAATACTGCCTCACTCCTATACTTAACTCATAACGAAGAATATTATTTGTATATTCAACCACAAACTAAAAAAAAATGTTTGGAGAAAATATGTCTTAATTGTACTAATGGTCAGCCTTTAGCTTGTGATTTTTTCTTCCGTGTTAGTAATGGTGCGTTACTAAGTCTTTAAACTCTATATTCTTTTTATTAATCTTCATTCGCTTTCATACTTTTTAAATATGCTTTTTAAATATTTTTTTTTCTCAATTCCTCGTTCACATTCTTCACTTCATTTATTTCTCTCTTCCTTCACTCCGACATTTTTATCTTATTTTTTTATACTTTTTATTTATTTAAGAGCGATGATATTTTTCGTAGTTTTCATTTTCTTTTCTTTATACATATATTTTTTCTCTCGTTTATCGGTACCTCTCAAATTTCTACTTCCATCCTTTCAACCTTTTCTTTCTTTCTTTCTTCCTTTGCTTTCTTTCATATTTCAGTAAGGCAATGCAGTTTCAACAACCACTTTTTTTCTTTTTAAATTCTTCTCTTTTTCATGTTCCTCCCTCTCTCTCCTTCCCTCCCTCATTTTACTTGCATTCTTTACACTCTCTTCATTCGCTCCTGCATGCATTTTTCTAGCTATTCTTTCCATCCTCACTTTTAAGCTATGTCCCCTTGCACTGGAGCCTCTCATTAACTCACTATCTCCTCCTCCTACCCTCCCTCTTCAAATAAACCACCCTTTTCCTCTTCCTCTGGTCCCTCCTGCCCTCCCTTTTCCTCTTCCTCTTCCTCCTCGTACTCTTTTTCCACCCCTTCCGTGCTCATAGTAAGCCGCGGGATCCCACTTCCTCGAGGCGTCTCTACAGCCAGCCAGTCAGTCATTCAGTTTATTTAGACTGAGTTAAAACCGTCTTCTTTGTCAGTCAGTCAGTCAGTTCCTAGTCCCTGCTATCCGCCCGTCCCTCCTGCCTGCATTGTCAGAGCGGGTCTCGTTAGAGCGGGTCTCGTTTTGCGAATCCCCTGACAAGTCTCATAACTAGTTCGTTGAGTGACTGGTAAATGTCACTCGGGTACATGAGACAGCGTGGCTTGGGTTAGTTTGCCTTGCCTTGCCTTGCCTTGCCTTGCCTTGCCTTGCCTTGGCTTGGCTTGGCTTGGCTTGCCTTGGGTTGGCTTGAAAGGATGGTAGCAATGTGCGATTCGTTTTTCTCTGAGTCATAAGATGGATAAACTTTGCCCTTCCTCCTCCTCCTTCTCCTCCTCCTCTGTGATTCTCGTCAGTTCAAGTTCAAGTGTGGGTGTACACACACACACACTCTCTCTCTCTCTCTCTCTCTCTCTCTCTCTCTCTCTCTCTCTCTCTCTCTCTCTCTCTCTCTCTCTCTCTCTCTCTCTCTCAGCGAGATAATGGTGCTGGGTGTATACTGCTTACATTTTTGGGGGTAAATATTGCATGTATTCGTTTATTTGACTTTATTTACTCTCGTCATGGTGTGTGTGTGTGTGTGTGTGTGTGTGTGTGTGTGTGTGTGTGTGTGTGTGTGTGTGTGTGTGTGTGTGTGTGTGTGTGTGTTTGATGTTTGGAAATGAGGAAAACGAAACACACACACACACACACACACACACACACACACACACACACACACACACACACACACACACACACACACACATACACACACACACACACACACACACACACACACACACACACCACACACACCCTCCCCGTGGCTTTGTCTTGACGTCACCAGTGAATCATAGCACCACCCACTACACACGCATCCGAATCCATCCTTTTGGTCCTGACTTCATCTTCCTGGCCTCTGTTCCCGCCAAAACCTTATAATATTACTATCTTCCTGCGCTTTCCACCTAAACGTTATATATAATACTAATGCCTTCTCCCTT
The DNA here is from genome assembly GCA_036785275.1 of Cancer borealis. Taxonomy (NCBI): domain Eukaryota; kingdom Metazoa; phylum Arthropoda; class Malacostraca; order Decapoda; family Cancridae; genus Cancer; species Cancer borealis. The sequence goes on along the minus strand of JAXIVD010000683.1, from coordinate 121,548 downwards.
CCTTCCTTCCTTCTTTATACAAGACTAATATAAGTAAATTTAACATTATTCTAACCTCAGAGGCGCTGGTAAGTGATAATAGAGTTTGACATTGTAGTTTTTCTTGATTTATTAATTCATAGCTATAGTGACGCAGCTTCAAGAAAAATATTAATGTTTTCTAACTAGCTACTCCAGTCTAGTCCACCGCCAGCTGCTGCAGTTGTACATAGGTCGTTCTTAAACTGAGATGTTGAGGAGGATATAGCTAAACCTGCTGCTACAGCCTGTAACTTAAGTCAGTCAGTTGCCTGTCTGCTTGCCTACTCTCTCTCTCTCTCTCTCTCTCTCCTCTCTCTCTCTCTCTCTCTCTCTCTCTCTCTCTCTCTCTATGCCGCACATCCTTACTGCTTGCTACCTTCAGCCCATTACCCCTTAGCCCGTTAGCTTTTCAGTCCGTCCGCCCACCAAATATCTCTCTCTCTCTCTCTCTCTCTCTCTCCTCTCTCTCTCTCTCTCTCTCTCTCTCTCTCTCTCTCTCTCTCTCTCTCTCAAAAACGTCACGCAACAATCTTAATTACACAGATAATAATAACAATAATAATACTGATAATAATAATAATAATAATAATAATAATGATAATGATGATGATAATGATGATGGAGGAAACAGAACGGTGTAATTTTCTTAAACTTCATTCTTTTTTTCTCATCTTTCTTTCTTTCTCTCTCTGACAATTCCTTTTACTTAGCTCATAATTAGTTAAAATGTCATATAATGGGTGGTGAAAATGTGTTCCGTCGCCCTTGCCCTTCCTACCCTTCTTCTTTCCTTCCTTCCCTCCTTCCTTCCTTCCTTACCCCTTTATCTCCCTCCTTTCTTCCTTCCTTCAGCTGAACACGCGGAGGGGGAATGTGTGTGGTTGCCTACACATGATATTTACTAAGTTGAAAAAAAAACAGTCAAGTTTCCAGTTCATAGAATTTGACTGCAAAGATAAATTCAAATGCTTATTTCATACATTTTCCCGCGTTTGGTGGCAATGGTGGTGGTGTGTAGCAAGAATTGTATATATATATATATATATATATATATATATATATATATATATATATATATATATATATATACATATATATACATATATACATATATATACATATATATATATATATATATATATATATATATATATATATGTATATATATATATATATATATGATGCTTTTCTTACACCCAGGATACTTGTGGTGGTGGTGTTGTCTAAGAAAATACAATTTCTCTCCTATGTGGAAATATTACTAACACCATTGAGGTATTTGAGGCGGATTTCTGTGACGTAATAGAAAGCGTGCTGACCCTAGCTGACCTAAGACTTCTTAAGGGCACGTGTGGAGGTCACAGGCGAAGCGGATGTACTGTATGACCCCTTTTCACATGGTGCGGCCGATGCCCGCCTCCGCAAATATTCGCTGGCCCGCTTTTACTAATTACTAATTACTTACGTGGTCCGCGCGGGCGAAATGCAGAGCGAGCGACCCTTGGCTAGTTCGCCGGCCCGCCTCCACAAGTTTTTCTAAAAGCTACAGTGTTCAATGTGTGTCTTCACACGTTTGGTTTGGTTAGATTAAGTAAGGTAAGGTAAAGTATAGTTAGGTAATATTAGGCTAGGTTATCAAGGCACCACCACCACCACCACCACAGTGTCTTAGCTTGACTTGGGTGCGCCCCTATATACACCCAACGCGCAGCACACACACACACACACACACACACACACACACACACACACACACACACACACACACACACACACACACACACCCTCAGCACGCCAACGCAAACCCGGGCAATTAACTCCACCCAAGTAGTGCGTCACCCAGCGTCCAAGCCAAGCATTGCCGCCGCCTCGGTCAGTGTTTGTAGTGTTCCCACGGTCCCACCTGACGGCTGGCAGCCACAAGCAGAGCATCACGCCATTACGGCTTCCCCCTAACGTAGGAAAGTATGCAATTACCCAAGAATACATTTTCCAATTATGTAATTACTGAACGAGTAAGGCAATGCTTCGGCTGGGGAAGGGCGAGAGAGAGAGAGAGAGGAGAGAGAGAGAGAGAGAGAGAGAGAGAGAGAGAGAGAGAGAGAGAGAGAGAGAGAGAGAGAGAGAGAGAGAGAGTAGGACTGGAAATTCCACTCCTATGTCGTCTCCTCATCGTCCATCCTCAGCCACAATGACTGTCCTCAAGATATCCTACTCACCTTACACATCCTACTTCCCCTTTATCCTTCCCTCCTACTGTCTTCCACCTCCTCCCACCTCCCCCTTCCTTAGCGTCCCCTCCCTCAACATTAGGAAACTTTAATACCCTCCCACAAATATCCATAAAATGATTAAAAAAAAAAGTGGAAAAACATGATATGGAGGAAAGTAAGGTTAGTAATACGTGTTCATATTTATAGAATGTTTTTTTAAATAGTATCCACGTTAATTCAATCTTTTAGGGAACCAAATTTGTTCGGTGGAGTCTGAACGAGACTCATCACTCAGAGTTGTTTCGACATAAACGTTTCGATCCCTGAGCGATGGTCGGGCAGGGGAGGCGAACTGATAGGGAGGACGGGGGGGCAGGAAGCCCTTGAGAACAGGATCACGGAAGGAAAGGGAGGAGGTGGAAAGTGACGCGTCGGTGGCGGGCAGTGGAGGTGTGAGGTGGTCGGCAGAAAGGATGAGGGGGGAAGGGTGGGCGAGTGCTGTGAAGTGGAAGGAAGGAGCGAGGTGTTGTGGAAGAGGCAACATGATCTACTTTCAACACTTGACTCCCTGCTAAGGTTACATGGAAGGCAGGCAGTCCTTCGCGCCAGACTCCCTCCCTCCCTTCACCTCCATTCGCATCCTGTGTGGAACTAACACGCCACCAGCCTCCCGATGACACCCTCTCGTCCCGTCCAGTCCCTACCAACACCATCATGTGCATTAATTATTGTAACCTTCCTGCAACAGTTCCTCCGCCCATTTAACATCACTGCTGCCGTCCACCCTAAGCCCTGCCGCCCTGCTCCGCTCTGCTCCTTCATCAAGATATATCATTGTAATAAAACTCAGGAGGCTCAGCTTAATGATTCCCCGTATTGAGTTACAGGTGACTGCACTCCCGTGTGTTGGGCAGACAAACTCCTCAGCAAGCGGGCACCTCACACTCCCTGGCCGTCACTCCTGCTGGCACTCACCCCATCACCAGCCCCGCCGCCTTCACACACACACACGCATGCACATACACGCATGCACGCACACACACACACACACACACACACACACACACACACACACACACACACACACACACACACACACACACACACACACACACACACACACACACACACACACACACACACGCACACACACACACACACACACACACACACACATACGCACATACGCACACACACCATCTTGTGCCAACTCCCACACTACACCACACAACTTCCACTCCCGTCGCACCAACTTGCACAATAATACACTCGCCTCATCACCGCTGATTCCCACATTCATTACGTAGAATTTTCTAGTGGCTGAGTTTCCCGAGCAGAGTCAGTGGCGTGTGAGGAGCAGCCGGTGACCACGACGACGCCCGCACCGCCCACACCACCACCGGGCACACATGGGTGGTCCGCGCCGGTGCTTAACTCCTGCTTCCAATAAAATCCAAAATTCATCAAGACGGAGACAAGACTATCTAGGAGGAGTAAGTGGCCATGTGCTTCCTTTAACCCTTTGTCAAGCCGGCGGGGTGAGGACGCCAGAAAGTGCCGCCGCCGCCAAGTGTTTGAAGTGAAGCCCCGCCGCCACCTGGGTGTGGAAGGGATATGAAGGTGGTGAGGGAAGAGTCCATCATCGCACGGCACTAAGGCTCAAGGAGGCAGCATTACCGGCTTGGGAAGAAGCATTAAGCTCCTCTTCTCCAGATTACACACCCACATGTAGATGCCAGACCCTCGCGTAATATAAAACTTTTAATGAACCTGTTCCTCTGAATGACGAGGGGGAGTGTGGGGACTTGACGCAGCTCCGCCACGTGAGGCTCAATGCTACGCTCGATTTATGGGAGGAGAGAAATTTCCCTTCCATTGCCAAGGTGAATAATAGACCATGTAATTTCACACCCCATCCCCCGCCACTCTTCTTCCCTCAGCCATCAGCCCGAGTCCCGGCCTCACTGCCTCATACTGCCTCACTCTATTTACCTTCCTCCTACATTAACCGTATCACTCAACAACTCTCCGTTACTCTTCAGTGTACATACATTACTTCCCTTCCCACCAGTCCTCTCCCCTTCATCTCCTCGAACTAAAAAAAAAAGACTTTAACCCTTAACATCCGGTGATCGTACCCGTACGATCATAGTGCCGCGTCTGGTGAGACGGTGATCGTTCCGATAATCATGAATTTTCCCGCCGCGTTTTCGTATTGTGGCGCATTTTTTTCAAGTTGGAAGGCGAGTATACTGGCAACTCTCTCCACTAGCTCAGCTGCCACTGTGGTTATTTCAAATACGTCTTATTTAGCTTTTTTCCTTCATGGAGGCAACATCTGGCAACTCCCGAGACACGGCGGGTGAAACTCACCCTCCGGGTGAAAGAGGCAGCATGGATACCCATATGCATGTGTCATATGACAGTGATTTAGAGATTACTGATGAGAGTAAGGACAGTGATTATTTAGATACTGAAGACATTGAAGACAGCAGTAGGGATGAAAATACTGATGAAGACACGGAGCTCTACAGGGCTCTACATTCGACGGAGGGCATCACACCAGTCGCAAGGTAGATATAACTTATATTGTACTAACAACAATAGTGTTACTTGTAAAATTCACTGAATACTCATTTTACACAAATTGTGTCTGGGTGAGTGTGTAGGTGGTGGGGGAGGACAGCTGTGTGTGCCTACGGCCTACGCTATCTCCCCTTCCCTCCTTATCGCGGAGAGCGGAGAGGAGGAGTGTGTGTACACAACAACCCAGTCTCTCTCTCTCTCTCTCTCTCTCTCTCTCTCTCTCTCTCTCTCTCTCTCTCTCTCTCTCTCTCTCTCTCTCTCTCTCTCTCTCTCTCTCTCCACGCACACGCACACAGACACACATACACACACACTTCTAAGATATGTTTATATGTGATATCTTTTCTTCCAGAGTTTGCTGAGGCAACATCCTTCTTCGGTGCCTCGTCTGAGGTTACAGGACTTGTAAAAGGGCTGCCAGATTTATGTTTGTTTGTTTTTGTTCTCTTTTATTCATGTATCAGAGTAATGTAATTACAAGAAACATTTATCAATGATGTCTTTATTTTTAGTTGTAATAAAAAGCAGCCTAGGTGCCTAGGTACTGATGATTGTAAGGTACCAATGATGTCTTTATTTTTAGTTGTAATAAAAAGCAGCCTAGGTGCCTAGGTACTGATGACTGTAAGGTAACAATGATGTCTTTATTTTTAGTTGTAATAAAAAGCAGCCTAAGTGCCTAGGTACTGATGACTGTAAGGTACCAATGATGTCTTTATTTTTAGTTGTAATAAAAAGCAGCCTAAGTGCCTAGGTACTGATGACTGTAAGGTAACAATGATGTCTTTATTTTTAGTTGTAATAAAAAGCAGCCTAAGTACCTAGGTACTGATGACTGTAAGGTACCAATGATGTCTTTATTTTTAGTTGTAATAAAAAGCAGCCTAAGTGCCTAGGTACTGATGACTGTAAGGTAACAATGATGTCTTCATTTTTAGTTGTAATAAAAAGCAGCCTAAGTGCCTAGGTACTGATGACTGTAAGGTACTACCATGGATGTCTTTTCATTTGTAATAAAACATAGACTTGGATTACTGAAATAATAAAGAAATAATTTAGACAACACGAGAAAATGCTGTGTGCAGGTACATGTGTCAGTGTGTGCGTGTGTATGTGTGTGCCTTTTGTGTGAAGCGTCTCTCTCTCTCTCTCTCTCTCTCTCTCTCTCTCTCTCTCTCTCTCTCTCTCTCTCTCTCTCTCTCTCTCTCTCTCTCTCTCTCTCTCTCTCTCTCTCTCTCTCTCATTGGAAGTACAATTATTTCATCCAAAAGAAATTCCCAAAACGAGAGAGAGAGAGACAGAGAGAGAGAGAGATTCACGGGCAGTGATATCGCACTGCGGGTCATTTCTGCACCACGGGCTACAGCGGGTTACAACGCGCTTTCGAAAAGAAATTTGTGATACACAATAACTTTACTTCCATAGGTCATAGTGCGCAGGATAGTACATCATTGCACTCAGAATAAAAAATATAAATTGGTTTTTATAGATAAAATTATCTTCTGGCGTTTCCTAATTTTCCAAAATTCACCCGGAGATGGAAACGGAAAATAATTTTGCCACCCGGAAGTTTAATACATTCCCATCACTATTACCACCACCACCACCACCACTACCATTACTATTACCACGGTGTACCCTTTCCACTACCACACTCCCTCCCTTTCTTCTTGCACCACACACAATTATCAAGTGCTCACGTGTCAGACTCTCACGCTAAATCCGTACACTCGCTTGCCCTTCCAACCCTCTCATACCTTCCTCGCCCCTCCTTCTGCCAAGCTTCGGGAGAGAAACGAGAAGCCATGCAGTGAAGGGTCTCATGGCTGGCACTGTCTGGCGCTGGCTAGCACGGTGCCTCTGTCGGGTTCATTCTAAGAGTGACGAACAGCGACAGAGGTAGAAGTGGCTGTATGTATGTTAGAGAAAGAGAGAGAGAGAGAGAGAGAGAGAGAAAAAATAGAATGTGTGTGTGTGTGTGTGTGTAAGCGATCAATCAGTAATGAATCAGGTAGAGTTATAAATTCAACGTGTATGGGCGGTTAGGTTAGGTGGGGCGGGAATGAAAAAAAAAGTTACAGGCAAAACAAAAAAATAAACAAAAACACACAAGTCAGTAAGTAATGAAATAGATAATAATACCAATGAAGCCTCGAGGGAGAGTGAGTTATTCTGACGCGAACTTGGCTTTTGTAATGCATTATTATTTTCCACTTTCTGACCTTGATGAGGAATAGAACGATAAAAAGGTTGTGTGTGTGTGTGTAGCGTGCACCCTTGTGGTAAGGAAGGGCACCACAACACACGTCCTCGCACGCAATCACGCCTTTTCAACCTTCCCTCCTCCCTCCATCCCTCCTTTGCTTCCCTCTCTCCCTCCCTTATCATTCCTTAAACCAGATCCCTCCCTCCTTTCCCTGTCCATCCTCATCCCTGTCCATCACGCCTCTTTGTCCTTCCTTTATCTCTCTTATCTCTCCATCTTACGTGTTCTACCTCCCTCCTTCTCTCTACCTTCCCTCTCTTTACCTCTTCCCTCACGTCCTGCTCCTCACCGCCCCCAGCAAACAGGGCAGGTGAGCAAATACCTTATAATTATCGGACGTACAAGATATAATGACAAAGCTAAAACACACTAGGAAAAAAAAAAAAAAGTAAATGGTGCTAGTTTACGAAATTGTAATAATGGAGAAAAATGGTGAAGGTGAGTCAGGGTTATAGAAGGAGAATGGGAGGTGAGTCTTTTTTGATGAGCTGTGAGTCACCTATTAGGGGGGGGGGTGAGGTGAGCCAGAAGGGTTGGTGTAAAGGTGAGGTATTTACGTGCACTGACTCACCGTCTCAGCACGACATGAGAGGCAGTGATGCAGAGGAGATTCACAATGGTAAAAACAGTGAAGAAAACGACAGCACCAGCAGTAGTAACGACAAAACGACGACAATAATAGAAAGGATGACTATAATAATGACGAACAATGATAGCTGCAAACACGACGAAAACAACAATAAAACGACTAAAACAGCAAAACTGACGACAACCACAACAACGACAACCACAGCTAAAACGACAATAGCAACACTAACAAAATAAAATACTGATAAACACTGAAAACACACACACACACACACACACACACACACACACACACACACACACACACACACACACACACACACACATAAAAATAAAACAGCCACAATGAAGTGACTCTCCCCTCCCTGCCCTTCCCCCCTTGAGTCAGTGAGTGAGGGGCGGCGGCGTCGGGCAGCAGCGAGGCGTGGAGTAAGTAATGGTTGAGGTGAAGGCCTAGGGCGGAGGTGCCTCAGACCACACCTACGCCCCATTCATCCTCCTCTTGGCGGGTGGATGCTTCACTACCTTCCTTCACACCCATTCCTGCAGCATAACGGTGAGTGGCATGCAGCACGGGTGGAACAGTGGCAGGTGGAATGTGTGTATGTGTGTGTGTGTGTGTGTGTGTGTGTGTGTGTGTGTGTGTGTGTGTGTGTGTGTGTGTGTGTGTGTGTGTGTGTGTGTATGTGTGTGTGCGTCTATATATATATATATATATATATATATATATATATATATATATATATATATATATATATATATTTATTTATTTATTTATATAACCACATAAGATAAAAAAAAAATAATTGCAGTGAAATATTTCTATATAATTAATGTTTTGATTTAGCATTGGAATAATGGACATGAGGTAAAATGTTAAATTAACTCTCTTCTCTCATCCTCCATGCCTCGCAGTCTCCGTTGTCCCTCCCCCTCCCCCAACCACTCCGCCCACACACTGGTCATCTCTCCACCCAGCCCCTCCCCCTGACACATCGTCCAGCCTCCTACGCCCCACCCCGCCCCGCCCCGCCCCGCCCCGCCCCGTGCCTCAACAAGCCTGCCTCCCTCATCCTCCGCCAGCAGGCTGCGTCAGGCCAATATGGACTGCCTTTATAATCGGCTTCAAGAATATTAAATTTCCAGGTGACATTTATACTTCAAAGAACATTTAGGTCTGGGAGTACCTGGGATTGCAGTCTTTTTACTCGCATGTATATAATAGAATATGTCAGTGGAGGGAAGAGCGCACTCACACCTTAATGCACCACCAGTCCACACAAAGCACGCACACACACACACACGCACACACACACACACACACACACACACACACACACACACACACACACACACACACACACACACACACACACACACACACACACACACACACACACACACACACACACACACACACACACACACCATTTGTTCAACGCACTCGCCCCCTCATCACCTCGCCCACCTGCCTCCCCTCGCCGCCTTTTTCCTCCCCTCCAGCCTCGCCCTATCACTCTCCTGGGGAAGGATGCGTCTCACCTGGCCTGCTAACTCATCAAGCTCACCTGAATCTTAACTTCCCTTCTCCCTCCGCTTATCCGGCAATCTCCTCTAAGCTCTTTTCTTCTGTTTGAAATCTCTCTTATTCTAACGTTTAACCATTGTTCTCTCTCTCTCTCTCTCTCTCTCTCTCTCTCTCTCTCTCTCTCTCTCTCTCTCTCTCTCTCTCTCTCTCTCTCTCTCTCTCTCTCTCTCTCTCTCTTTCTCTCTCTCTCTCTCTCTCGCTCTCGCGCTCTCTCTCTCTCTCTCTCTCTCTCTCTCTCTCTCTCTCTCTCTCTCTCTCTCTCTCTCTCTCTCTCTCTCTCTCTCTCTCTCTCTCTCTCTCTCTCCCCCTCTCTCTCTCTCTCTCTCTCTCTCTCTCTCTCTCTCTCTCTCTCTCTCTCTCTCTCTCTCTCTCTCTCTCTCTCTCCCTCTCTCTCTCTCTCTCTCTCTCTCTCTCTCTCTCTCTCTCTCTCTCTCTCTCTCTCTCTCTCTCCTCTCTCTCTCTCTCTCTCTCTCTCTTTCTCTCTCTCTCTCTCTCGCTCTCGCGCTCTCTCTCTCTCTCTCTCTCTCTCTCTCTCTCTCTCTCTCTCTCTCTCTCTCTCTCTCTCTCGCAGGCTTCGTTTTTCGTCTGTCATCTGTTTCCATAATCATTCATTTCCAGAATTCCATTTATCTTTAGGGAAGAAAAATAGACGATTAATAACTTCGTTTTTATTTACTGGAGGTCATTCAATGTCTTCTTTTATTTATGGGATGACTTTTTTTTATGTATATTTTTATTTTCTTTAAACTACATTGATGCTGTAAATATCGTTCAAGAGTTCTGATTTCTTTTCTTTTTTTTCTATCTACGAACAGTCTTTTAGGTTAGGTATTATTATTATTATTATCATTATTATTATTATTATCATTATTATTATTGTTATTTTTACTTACCTGGATTAATATTGTTTTAAAAGAGACCATATTATACCCAAATCTATAATCCTATTCATAATATTTTACGCTGGATTTCACATCAATAGAGATGAACAACCGTTGTCATTTTTTTCATTTATTTTTAAAGGGATACTTTAAAAAAAATTCAAGTATGAAAGCAATGTTGATGTTCGTATGTGTGTGCGTTAACGTATCTTGTGTGTGTGTGTGTATGTGTGTGTGTGTGTGTGTGTGTGTGTGTGTGTGTGTGTGTGTGTGTGTGTGTGTGTGTGTGTGTGTGTGTGTGTGTGTGTGTGTGTGTGTGTGTGTATGTGCGTGTGTGTGCAGCCTTGGGTCAGTCAGACAGGGAGTTTAAGAGCACTCGTTATTGTCAGTCATTGTGTGCGTTTTCTATGTGTTGTTTGCCAGTGGAAATATAGCGTAGTAGCCCCCCACCCCGCTCCCCCCCAAAAAAAACCTCACCCTTAAAACAAACGGGAAAAAAATTGTTATGTTCCATTTATGAACGAGTGAATAAGGCCTTCCTGTTAGCCCTTTGTTCCGTTTTTTTCTGTTGTTTTTCTTTACTGATGTGTTATTTGTTACTTCTATGTGAATTAGGGCTTTGTTTTGAGTGATTCCTGTGTGTGTGTGTGTGTGTGTGTGTGTGTGTGTGTGTGTGTGTGTGTGTGTGTGTGTGTGTGTGTGTGTGTATGTGTGTGTGTGTGTGCGTGTGTGTGTGTGTGTGTCATGGCTGGAGCTTAGCGTTCAAATAGAGGGGAAACTACGTGGTTTTTTTTTTTTTTCCAAATTATTTACCTTCTGCCCTTTGAGTTGCCATCATCCCCCTCATCACGGGGAATTCAGCGCGTTGAGAGGAGACGCCAATTATAACGAAGAGGGAACAAGGAGATACTGGAATAAAAAGAAGAGAGAAGGAAAACTAATCAGCAGGAGCAGGAGAAATAACAAGACCAAAGGAAGAAAGAAGCAGAGGAGAAGAAAAAAAATCGTCAGTATGAAAGATATAAAAGAACATCGCTTAGGATAAAGATGACATAGAAACCACAGCAAGGAAAAAAATAATAAATGGAAGGAAGACCCGAGATGAAAACGAAAAACAGGAGAAAAATAAACTGAAAGAAGAAAGATATATGGAACAAAAATCTAAAAGAAAAAAAAAGTCAAACCGAAAAGAAATCCTAATTACGTTAGAAGAAAAGCAAACAAGAGAAAAGTGGAACAATAGATTAAGAAAGCAGAGGGAGTGTGTGTGTAGGTGAGTCGTGAAGGTTAGGGAAAAAGAAGAAAGCAATGAGAGGGGCGGCGTGGAAGGACCTGCAGATAGTTTTCGTGCTACTTCCCGTTATTCCAGGATTGCAAACCCGTGGAAGCCAAAGAGTCAACGCTG